>JAJOOR010018502.1:0-11910 GCA_036250505.1 Solanum acaule
AGTTATGACTGCTCAAAGTTGGCCAAAAACTCACTGATTTCCACACTTGGCCGAATTTCCAGATTCTGAATTTTTTTTCCAAAAATGACTACTTCCAATTTCAAGCTTCTTCATATTCATTTTAAATTGTCGGATGTTACACATATCGCGTCTCAATTTTAAATACATCACTCAACACCCAATAAATCGCATTAAGTGATGTATCCGATCGATACATCGCGTAAAGTAAGAATTTGTGTAATTTTTTAAAATAGTAGAAAATTTTAATGAATTTGATAAAATAAATTGTGTATTTAGCTAATTTTCCCAAAAAAAAAATTTCATAGTAAAATAGAAACTATACTTGATCAAATGCATATGTCAACATTGGCATAACATGACATTTTCATGTAAATATGCGAAATAAATAAATTGAGCTCTCCATGAATGAAATCATCTTCTTCAATCTTCCTTGAAATATCGATAATCTTGGGCTCGATCTTATTGAGCTCTCCATGATTGAAAGTTCCTATTTTGCATTCAATTGTCCCTAATTTCCGAAAAGAATGTATCATAGTATGTTGTTCTTAATTCCCATCCATACGTCGTTTTTCTTTTCTATCAGATGACAAATCAATTGATTTAATGTAAGCATGACTCTCTCATTAATTTGTCCCAACCCAAAATCGTGTTTATGTTTGTGCATCTTCCAAACCATTACAAGTACATATGAAATTATTCTATATGACCAAGAGTTATAACAATCAGCTTTGGATGAACTGTGAGGAAACCAAAAAAATAAATATCAAAGAGTTGTAAAATAGAAGCTACATACATATTATTTCAATTTGATTTGGTTACTGTTCAGCTAATATAAAGTAACATTATTTGATGTTTTCTCCAATCCGCACATGTGATTATCATCCTATAGGGTGCACACACTAAACATTCTTCTATCAAATGATATTGTCAAGAACAAGAATATGTTTAATTAGAACATCTATCCTTGTGAAATTAGATCATTTAAAGAAAAAAATTTAGGCAATCATCAAATTTTTAATAAAATGCTAAGATTAATTAGCAGCAGTACATGTTGCAATATTTGTAATAACAGACAGTTTTAAATAGGCAAATATTAATCTGTGTGTTCATCAAAGGAATTGTCTCATACTCCATAATCGATTTCATCTGTTATGACAATAAATCTCAATTTTTGTCAACACTAAGCATACAAATAAGACCAGATAAGTAAACCAATAAGGAGGAAAAGAATAGTTTTCCGAAAGTTGCCTGATAAAATTGAGCTCCAAAATGAAACCTTACCCCACCAATAGAGGATACCAATAACTAATGACTACATAAAATCAACGCAAAGTTAACGTTAAAGCATATAGGTGAAATACAAACTATTAAGAAGCATATAGGTGGAATACAAACTATTAAGCATTCAGCTCTATCCAAATAACCTTGAAAATAACATTTAAATTTAAGAAAGCTTTTTATATGAAACTTACAATCTGCTGGTAGATTATTGATTATTTCACAAATGAAAAATATTTGTTTTTCTCTACTACATGGATGAATTACAAACATTGAATACCCTTACCATTTTTTTCTCATACAACAAGAATTAGTGATAAATCTATAACTCCACATACAATTAAAAGATAACCACCAGCTGAAATCAGTAGTATAAGCAGTCGTTTGGTGTGAGATATAAAATATATATTAATCTCGAAATAACTTGTTCCTAACCAAATGACCCCTAAGAGATAGAGAACTTCTTAATACCCTAAGAGATAGAGAACTTCTTAATGATATAGCTACTAATGTCCATGCATTTCCAAACAGTTTTTACTTGGTATGAATGATTTATACTTTTTTTCTCAAGAATCTGATTAGCGCGGCTATTGTGATAAAAAAAAATTCACTCGATCTAATGTGTTCCTCTACTTACTTTTCCAGGATAAGAATGTCACTATAGGACAATGACAAAAAGAAATTCAGTCATGAAATCAAAAATTGCTAAAAGAACTCAAATACGCAAAGAAATAAGAGAAGACAGAGAAAGAAAAAAAGGAGATTCAAGTAAAATTTGAGAGAGAATCATACCTGAAATCGTAAGCAGACAGAAGAGAAAATGAAAAATCTCAAAGTAGAGATTGTGAAAAGCTTGAAGGAGGAGATCGGAAAAAAATATATATGTCAGCAAATTTTCCTGTTAAAAAGAAGAATTCTTTTCTTCTTCATAGTCAAGAGGAATGCATCAACAAAACTGTCCTTTCATATTGATCATCGTGGCATGAACCAAGTGAAGTTAAGCCGAGTCTGCTAGGATAGAAGACTGCATTTAAGAAATTATACAAGCAGTAAACTAACAATGAAGGTAAAAAAAAATGCCAACTTCACCAGAATAGACCCATTATTGGTAACTGGGCATTATATAATCTAACAAATAGTAATTATCCTGAAAGAAAAAACATCAACAAGCAGCGGATCAAATGGATATTAAAATCTAAAATTAGGTAACAACAGACACTTAACTGATAAGAGCAAAGGAGTTCAGAAGAGATCAATTATTATTATTTTTTGCACAAAAAGTAGAAATAAGGAAAAGCTGAGTAAATGTGTTAAATCTGAAGTGCCGTCATAGAGGAACTATTCGGGCAAGAAAGATGTAGAAAAGAAAGGAACACTATAAACCATAGTTGCCTAGATGTTTCTATATGTTTAAAGGTGGACAAAATATCTAAATTGCCATTATATTAGCTGTAAAATTACGATGATAAAAATAGCATGTAACAGACAATAACCAATGGATTAGAATACTTACCTTGTGCATTGAATCGACATTGTAAGGGCTGCAATATTGAATCGTCCTTCTGAGTCCAAATGGCGGAGTTGGAGACATTGCAGCCTTGCGTAACTATGTATCAATTAAATTTCATATTTGTGTTGCGCGCCGATGACAGCAATTGCATTGAAAGAGGTCGTTCCTAAGTGTTCTTGAAAGTTGAAGGAGAAGAACTGAAGGTTATTTTATCTTGGAGAATAGCCAAGTCGCAAGCACAACCTACAAATAAATCAAAAGTCACACTACCTTTATAATTAAACATGGTAAGCAAAATCAAATATGACGAAGTAGAAAATAAAAATATGGTAAGCAAAATCAAATAGGACGAAGTAGAAAATAAAACAAGATAAGGTACACCACCAACCCATAGGAACTTTTAACATAAAAAGAGATTCTATTCTCCAAAGAAAGGATCAATGTCAATGCTCAGGCCACAATTTCTTATCGTACAAATGCTCAATCAACTTTAAAGTTCATTTCAAAACTAAATAAAGAGAGAGCTTCCCTTTCAATTTCTTAAAAAAATAAAAACACCGTTAGCTTCCCCTTCATTTTTTTTCTCATCTACCAATTCATTTTCTGCTTTTATTTCCTCAAAGGTTTAAGACGGAATTATTACAACAAGAAAATTAACTAGAGTTCATTCTACTAGGAAACCACAAAATCCTACCAGAAACATAGTTTAGGATTACAAACCAATCGATGCAGAGCCCGAAGAAGTATTTCCTGAAATGAAGTCAAATAATGAACAACTCTAATTGCTCGAGATACAAGCATAAACCAAAACTGTTATAGGGTAATAGAGTTCCCAAGTGACCACCAAACAAATCCGAGAAAGTAACGATGCATAAATGAAAAAAATGAATAGCAAGTGTAAAGAGAGGAAAAGTAAACGAAGCCATTAGATTTAGTATTTACCTTGCCTCCTCCAAAGAATATATATGTAGCTCATACATAACCCCTAGACTTGGGCCCAAAACAAACACTCTCTCTCTTTATTTTATTTGTTCCGTATTTGCTTAATTGTTTATTTGCTAGTCAATTTTAAGGTTTTCTTAATTCGATTTCCTCAAAAGATAGTCATTTCGATATTTTCTAAAGATTAAATAATTATACTTATTTTATTACTTGAATTACTCTGAATATTTTACTTAAGTAATTCCATATAATTTTTCCCTTTCCCCCTAAAAATGATTTTAAGTCTTAAAGTTTGTATATTTCATAAAGTTGTCAAGTATGCATATTTTCTTTAAATTAATTAGCCAAATAGTTAATTATCGGATAACTGTGTGTTAGCGGGCATTCGGGTGCTTTCAAACCCTTCCCGAAATGCTAATATGAACCTCAAACCCCCTTTTTAATATTTTTATTAGATTTTTGTTTTAGTCTTTTGGAAAAATAGTTTTCTTAATTTTTCTTTAAAAATTAAGTGGCGACTCTTACAAACCCGTCGTTTTCTCTTTTTAAATAAAATATGATATATAATCTTGTTATTTGATTGTTATATATATTTAGGATAAGGGTCTGAAAAATACCTCAACTTTGGTTGGATTTGCTGTTGCGATACTAAACTTTCATAAGGACCTATTACCTCCCTAGACTATTTAATATCATATTTTTTACCCCCTAAACTATTTAATAGTGTATTTTAAAGGTATATATGTGCCCACGTGGACACATTACTATTTATAATTTTGCATTATTTTTTATGTCCACGTGGGAAAATATATATGTTTAAAATACGGTATTAAATAGTCTAGGGAGGTAATAGGTCCTCATGAAAGCTTAGTATCGCAACAACAAATCTGACCAAAGTTGGATATTTTTCAGACCCTTATCCCTATATATTTTGTACCTTGTTAGATGATGTAATTCTTCAAACACTTGAATGATTATATGAAACTATCGAAAACGAAAAGAAATAATCATTATTTTGAGTTTTATAGACTTAAATGAAGATTATTATTTTTTGAATGTTGTGGACTTTTAATGAGTTATGTCATTACTTAACTATCCAACTTATTTTATCATATTTTCTAAATTTTCCTACCATTTGAAAAAATTACACAATTCTCTCTTCTATTCTTGGATACATCACTATGTATCGAGACGTACGAGATGTATGAGGATGTTGAGTGATGTAACCGAAATCGAAACTTGATATATCAGAATGTTTTGGAATGTATTCGGATTCCACCAAATTTAAGATATTTTTGTAATTTGGAAAAGAATAAGAATAAGATGTAATCAATTCTTAACACGATGAGATTTGTGTAAAATTTCCAACTTAAACGCTGGAATATAAAACTTTGTAACTATAAAAGATTAGATTTTAAACAGAAGTAAAACATGTAAATTGAAGCAAAGGAAGTTAAGTGCAAGACAATTGTTCTTTTATTTATTGCACCCTAAATATCATATGAATTACAAAAATTAGTTTTTAAGAACTAAAATACGTAAATTGAAATGGGGGGAATTAAGTGCAAGTCAATCATTCTTTTATTGCACCATGAATATCATATAGTATATATATTATAAAAATAGGAAAGGAAATAATTGTACTAATAAGAAAAAGATGATTGCTAAGGCAATTTCCTAATGAGGCAACCTTTGGAAATGGACTAGAAGTCATATGGATAATAGTCCAAGATCATCAAGCCCATAGAATTTCTCATTTTTTGGCACATTATCTCATTCACTGTTCTTTTTAGTATACATAGGGTAAGGGATGATCGAGAATTCTTTTAGAAATAATCTCTCTAGCTCCAAAATAGAGGTAAGAAAATTTGTGTATTTCTATCCTTTCTCAAACTCCATTTTTCTAAGATTATATTGGTATTATGTTGTTCTTGTATAGGGTAAAGGGATGAGAAGGTTGAATATTGTAATAAATACACGCAAACAAGGTGAAATATTAGCTATCCAACTTCTTTGATTATATACCGAGTACAAAACTGAAAGACACATTTTTAAAATTTATGGTCCTTACACATATTGTTTGTCATAATATTTGTGTGGTTTAATATTAAACATGTTAGACTATTTGTGTGCCTAAACAAACTTGTTAATAAGGATAAAATGAAATGTTTAAGCTAAATTATTTTTGATTTTTTAAAAAAATTATTCTTTTTAAAATATACTAAAAAAGAAAATAAGATCACATAAACTAAAACAAAAGAACTATTGGCTAATAAACATGTCCTTGGTCCAAAATCTCTTAGCAAACTCGAGGGTTCCGTTCTCGGATATTATCAATTTTGTTAAGAGATTGTAACACCAAGCCTATCCAGCAAAATCCTGTATTGCCGCACCACCTCTCTATCGGTGATTAGGATATCATCACCTAACATGACGTAATCAGCAAAAGGGGTAGTACTCGTTGGGTATGCATATTTCGCAGCTAGCCACACCATATAATGATGGAAAACGCAAATAGGGACCATGATCCGTAGTAACTAGTAACCTAACGGCTGTCCTGTTAAGAAGGCAATCTCACTCACCCTCTTCCTCTTGAATAAGGACATTATAAATAAGTATAAAGGGCCATGTAATATCACTTGATAACCAAATGTGAAGATGAATAAAGAAACTATATATATAACTTTGCTTCGAAGTATCAATTTTATAAATTGCTGAAACTTCCTACAAACAAATCGTAAATATCAAGCAATAATAATAAGAACATTTCTGCTTTACCTAAGGTCACTACATAAAGTGAAAATAATTATAAATTCTACCAAAAAAATCTTGTCCTAACAATATATATATATATATATATCACCAATATTGATCCAAAACTAATCCTTCAATTTTTTAAAAACTTTTCCCTTTTTTCAAATTTAATTTTTCTTCTTCCTTCTTATTTCCTTGATGGAAACTAGACAATATTTCAATTTTATTTGTTTAATTTATGTTATTTTGTGCCTAAATTATGAGTCAACTAGTCCTGCAGTACTATTGAAACATTTAAGTCACTCAAGAGGATCAAAATCAAACAACTCATGCGATTTATTTCAGGGCAATTGGATTTATGATAATTCATATCCATTCTACAATTCATCCATTTGTTCTTTTATTGAAGGACAATTCAATTGCCAAGGAAATGGAAGACCTGATAAACTCTATCTCAAGTACAAATGGAAGCCTAATGCATGTGAATTGCCCAAGTAAGTTTATATAGCTAGTATCATCAATTAACTATTCATTGTGGTTTATTTGCACTAACCGGTCAATACTGAATTTTGAGTTTATACATCCTGAATAAAGTACCGGGGTTATATATGCTACATGAGTGATAATTACAGATTCGACAGAATTCAGTAATTTTGACTCAAACCCTGTATTTGTGTTACGAAATTCATTCAATATGTACATATTTTATATCCAGAACTCAGTAAACAAAGAATTTGTGGATCATGAAATTAAATCTACAAACAAATTATTCTGACTATGCTTTTGATTATACAAATATAAGATTTTACCAAAAATTATTGGAGTTTTGTCAAATCTATAGCGAAAACTCTAGTAGGGAGGCAAGAGGATTATTTCAACTCGATAAATGGCAACTCCATACGATTAGAAGAAGATTTGAGAAATGTAACTTTTTTGTCAGTTAATTAAATGTTGTAGTCCCGGAAAGGAATTTGCATAGGCTACTTTGTTTCCTTTAGATTGTTTAATCAGTCTCTTTTGCTTGTTAGAGGCAAGGTCTGTGTCCCTTCTAATCTTTTGAAGGTATTTCTATTTATATATCACATGGTAAGGGTCTAACCTAGCCCGACCCCCACACCCGTAGGCTCACACTCTATTGGTGATGGCTTTTGTTTTTTTTTAAAAAAACTCTAGTTTCGTTTGTGACTAAATTAAAAATCCTACTTATTTATTTATCTTGAGGACAGATTTGAAGGATTGGAGTTTTTGAAGAGGGTGAAGGGGAAGAAGATAATGTTCATAGGGGATTCATTGAGCCTTAACCAATGGCAATCACTCACATGTATGTTGCATGCAGCCTTTCTCAAGCTCAATTACACACTCCAAAGAAAAGGAGATGTCTCCAATTTTGTTTTTCAGGTAGAGTTTAACGAAAACTGCTTAAATATGTCATCAAATTTAATATGCATGTGTTATTCTTCAATAGTTGATTTGGAATATATCCCAACCGTTACCAATTTGGACCATAAGTGTCATTATCCATTAACGAAATTCCACCTTGTCTAACTAGTGTCACGAGACATTATCTAAACTTTTTTGCTACTTACCAACACTCTTCTCTCCCCTCATCATGTTTATGAGTAGTATCTGTGAGCCATTTCGTTAATATTTGATCTTGAATATATATATCCCAGCTCTTATTAAAAGAAAAAATAAAATTAGCTCAAGAATTTATCGGTAATTCCTAGCTAATTACACGTAAGCCACATTTTTAATTATTAAGTTCAATTGTATATTTGAGTTTTTGCAAATACAAAATGTACATATAATAATTTGTTCATAATTATAATTATATTTGTGAATTTGTGGCAGGACTATAATGTTTCTTTAATTTTATCACGAAATGCATTTTTGGTAGATTTGGTTAAAGAGAAAATAGGGAGAGTTCTAAAGCTTGGAAAGGATTCGACATGCTCATTTTCAATACATGGCATTGGTGGCTCCACAAGGGAAGCCAACAATCGTAAGCTTTTCTTAATTAAAAAATCTTTAAATTTTAGTGTGTTAATGACACGTCTATTTATTCACTCAATCTATTTTGTTCCACCCAGGGGCGTATCTAATGTATTAGCAATGGGTTCATCTGTGTGTGTTAAAGAATTTCACTAAATATGTATAAATAGTAGATTTTAAAAGTAGTAACGAAAATGGTAAAATTACGAAGTTGACCCTTTTAGGTTCAAATTCAAGTACCTCTAAATTCTTGTGCAAGGTTTTGAAATATATATATCATTTGTTTTCTCTTTTCTTTACATATTTTCTTCACTAACCAAGTGTGTCTCTATTTACTCCAAAACATTTTTTTTTTCCCATCTCAAGTTGATGAAATTATTTATTTATTTATTTCAGATGGGATTTTATACAAAAAGGAGATCAAATATATAAAGACATGGATCGTTTAGTGGCCTTTAAAGAGGGACTTAAAACTTGGTCCAATTGGGTCGAATCAAATATTGATCCTAGCAAAACTAGAGTATTCTTTCCAGGCATCTCTCCTACACATTACAGGTACTATGTACTTCCTCTGTTCTTATTTATATGTCAATATTTTAAATTTCATGTGTATTAAAAAATTAAGTAAATTTATTATTCTACCTTTATTTAATGTTTTTATTGGAATTCAGATTTTCAATCAATAAACATGAATTAATTTATTTTTGATTAATTAATTTGACCAATGAACATTAATGATCTACTTAATTTTTCTATGTTGATCAAATATATATTTTCAAAGCTAATAACTCAAGGGTAATTAAAAGAGAAAGAATAATGTCATTTATGCATTGATTTTGTGCAATGACAAATATTAAGGACTATATATTTTTAGTAAAGATGACATATAACTACGTAGGAACGGAGAGCATATTCCTCACTTTCCTTTTTGATCCTACCATTATAAATTTATAATTATTGTATATTTGATTTATACATTACTTTTTAAAAAAAGATTTAATAAGAGTTGAACATATTAGGTCATGGCCAATTAATTATTTAACTCATATTGACTTTACTCATCACAACCTAACTAACTTTGATTATGATATGAAAAATATTTTATTAATTCAGCTCATTTTAACTTGTCCAAATTTATTAAATCAGTTGGAAAGAATGGAATGCTAGCAAGCCAAGTAGCAATTGCAATGGAGAGACACAACCAATTAGTGGGTCAGTGTATCCTGGTGGACCAATGGCAGCAACTACAATTGTGAAAGAAATTATTGGCAATATGTCAAAACCAGTGACATTACTTGACATTACATTACTTTCTCAACTAAGAAAAGATGGACACCCTTCAATTTATGGTATGAATAATAATAATGGCACAAAGATCAAAAAGGGTAATGATTGTAGTCATTGGTGTCTTGCTGGTGTGCCTGATACTTGGAATCAACTCTTTTATGCTCTTCTTCTTGATCAACAAACCAAATCATCAAATACTATATGATAAAAATATAAAGGTGTATAATATATATTCCAATACTCTTTTTTTGTTTTATTTGAAATTATTATGATTATAGCTAGCTACCATACATTTTTAATTCTTAAGATTATTTTTTTTCGGGTTTGATTATTTTTTTTGCTTAACACAAGTCTTGTTTTACTTTTACACAATACTTTAGTGTCTAGCAAGCTTCGACTCGAAAGAAAGAAGCAAGAGAATAACAATTGCGCGAAAAAGGTTACATCTAATTAGCGCACCGTATTTTTTGTTCGTTTGCATCGCACTTAACTGATTAATAAGATAAAAAGGATCCTACTCGCTATTTGAAGTGATATAAACTAATATTTTCTTCAATCAGCAATTAAGAGAAAAGTCTGATAGAGGAAACTCAAGTGGAGTGGTAAAAATAATAATGGAAATGTTCTTAACAATATTTACACAAATCAATGAATATTTAATATATATTTGTACGTACATAAACTTCTTGATTTAGAACAAGGTAGTTTTAAATGAAATGTTTGTTGTCTACCTAGTAACTATTTATATACAAATTTTCTGAGTGATATATTTCACTAGACACTAATATACACCCGGCATGTCTGATACTCCCTTTCATCCAAAATAAATAAATTTGTAATATTTTTTTATGGTCCAAAATAAATAATTTTCTCCAAATTCAAGGAAGTACGTATTGATTATTTTCTTCCGAAATTGCAACTTCTTTTTAATTCATTACCATCTTAAAAATTATGCCACGCTCCAAAAAAAACTAAAATAATAATAATAAAAAATATTTGGATCAAAGAGAGTAATTTTTTTTTACAATGAAGTGGTTAATTATTACCTCTAGAGAATGATTAGCAAAAGAATTATCTGTAATTAGTTGGTAATCATTTATGTTGCCACTTACGACAATTCGACTAAACTAATTAATGGAAGAATACATTAGGCTTCTTTTTTAAGAGTAAATTATGATAATTAGATGAATGATTAGCATAGCCTCATAGGTCATAGCCTCATAGCCTCATAGACCTTAATTAGATTAGCATATCATTATATTATTAATTAGATAAATAAAAGCATATATGATTTTCAAATATTTTTTATTTATGATATTTCCGACTCTTGGATTTGGATTACCACGTTAGTAATAATACAGACAAAGCTCCAAAAGTGGAAATGTAATTTTATGTTATGTTACATCAGTCACCATCCTAGGAAAACAAAATAAAAATAATGTTCAAAATATATTTGTATTTAAAGTAAATATTTATTTTAACGGAAAATATAATTGGCAAGACAGAATTTTGGTACGAAATGACATGAGCAACAAAAATTAGGTATTTTCGTAATTTTAGTGAAAAGTTGAGGGCATTTGAATAAATTCATTTATTTCGTGTACCTAAATTACCCTCAAAAGTAAAACCACTTTTAATACTTTTAAGAAAATTTTTATTATGTGTGAGGTCCTTTCATATTTTTGCCAGGTGGAAATTGGGTCCCACTAAAAAAAGAAGCTAAAAGGCTCCATTTCTTTATTATTTTTCTCCAATTCCATGTCTTCTTCTTCTTTTCCGTTTCTTTTTGTAATTTTATTATTTTTCGTATTAATTAGTTTATTTATCAAATGCTGAAATTTAATTATTTTTAGTAGAATTAGCCGTGATTTAGTTTGGATAATTTTGTTATTAAATAAATTAATTTGATTTTTGAAATGTTGAAATTAAGTCATATTAATTAAGTCAATTTTTTTATCACTTTCATTTTTTATTTTTTTTTCTATTTGGTTTTGGTCGATAATTTGATTTTTCAAACGTTGAAATTAAGTCAAATTAATTAAGTCAATTTTTTATCACTTTAATTTTTTATTTTTTTTTTCTATTTGGTTTTGGTCGATTAGAATATATATGATAATGTAAGAAAT
>JAJOOR010018503.1:0-34248 GCA_036250505.1 Solanum acaule
TATATATATATATATATATATATATATATATATATATATATACACTACTACTACTAAGAGTTCAACGATACTGAACATTCACTCAAATATAAAGTTGAATCTAATAATATGTCTGAAAACTCTTTACTGATTAGAGTTGCTGGGACATGCCCCCAGCTAACTCTAGTAAAATTGAAAACTGAAATAAAAGACTGAATATGAAAGACATGTCTATTGTCCTCGAAGTATGAGGACTCACCATTGAAGTTGCTAAATACGGATCAGGAATCGATCTATGTGTGATCTGGATACTGAACACCTGAACCTATATCATGAAAGGATGTAGCGCAGAGTATGCGTTAGTACTTGGAATGCACTGAGCATACAAGATATAGATAATAGCTGAACAAAGTATATAAGTTGAACAAATATAATTGAGCAATGATATAATCTAAACAAAAACATAGATACTGAAATATAACTGAAAACTGAGCTAAATGCAATGATCAAGTACTAATCATGAATTTAACATGCTGAGACTAAATATTGAAGTATAACTGAAAACTTGGTAAAATGCACTAAGAGTCTGACTGTGGGAGCTACTATTAACCGACATAAAACCATGTGAGCTAAACGGGGAGTTCGATGTATATGCCCCACCGAGAGGATCCAATATACCTTGCCAGGGGTACAATAGCATGATTAACATGATCACTAAATCTAATGCCTAAGAGAGGGGACTTATAATCCTATGGGGGCACGTAGTTCTGGGACTATGAGGGTGCACTGAACCCTTGTCCAACTAGGTGCTAAGCCTACTTCCAACTAGAAATGTGTATGACACAACATAACTGAAATACTGGATAGCTCAATATTCTGACATGCAAATATGAGAATGCAACATTTAGGTATTGACAAAAAAACATTCGAAACTGGAGCATGTATATCTATTTGACTGACCTAGCAAGTGCAATTCATCAATTAAGAGAATCTACATAACTAGGGTTTTGAGTTTCATTCAAGGAACTAAGCAAACTTCGCAAGAAAACATGATAATTCGATTACGAATACTACAACAACTAAATCATAACAATTATCCAAGGGTTTAAAAAATGTAGGTCTAAACAAGATATATCGAATCAAGAATCTGACTGATTTCCAGGGACCTAGTGAAATCCCACATACGGAGAAATCCTTCAATTTTGGGGCTGGAATTGAAGAAAACCTGTTGCGTGTTCTTTAGGGCTTGGTCAACTCTTTCTTCTTTTTTTCGCTATAAGTTCTGGTGAATTTTGGTGAATAAAGGTTTTGGGTAGATTTTGACTAAATTATCAGGCTTAAACTGAGTACAACTACGTAGTTTAGGTATTAAAAAACGTAGTTAAAATGCTCAATGCATAGGGAAAAGACCAGAACAACCCTGACTTAAAAGCGGACGAGGCCATCGACGTACCTGACCGATGAACCGTGGACTGATTGACGGTCCATCTTGGCAGAGCGTCGTTTGACGTCTCGGACTAGGTTCTAAGTTTGGTGTAGTCCTCTGCTGAATCTGTAGTCTTGACAACCAAGAAGTGAGCGGACTTAGTGGCCCTGTTCACTGTCACCCAAATAGAGTCACGTTATCTGTGAGTACGAGGTAAACCCATAATGAAGTCCATGTTTATAACTTCCCACTTCCATGTAGGAATGTTAATCTCCTGAGTCATACCTCATGATTTATGATGTTCTACCTTAACCTATTGACAATTAGGACACTTAGTCACAAAGTCTGCTATGTCCCTCTTTATCTCGTTCCACCAAAAGACTTCTCGTAGATCACAGTACATCTTAGTAGAACTTGGATGAATGGAATATTTGGAGTTATGAGCTTCTGTAAGGATCTGCTGCCTCAACTCACCCACATTAGGAACACATAAGCGATTCTGGTACATAAGCACATCATCTCCCCCTTAGGAGAAAACCTCAACGTTTTGCTGATGAACTACACCTTTCAACTGAAGTAACATAAGATCACTATCCTGTTTTTCCTTAACCTCCGGTACCAATAAATATTCAGATCTATTCTGAAATATCACACCACATTCTAACATGTGCGTAAGACCAACTGATAAGACACTCAACCACACCTCATCCAATATTAGGTGTGGGCGATCATTATCTAGTATAAAACCCAACGAAGAGTTGGGGTTGAACCCATAAGGAGCGGTACATGTATGAATTCAAGTATGAATTTATGATTATGATCTAATCAGTTGTAGGAATATACATTAATGAATTGGATTAGATAAGTGTAAAGGGTGTCAACAAATGTCAGATGGGGGATTGGTTTGTCAATTAGCAATTATAACAAATACGAAAACATGGGAACCATAAGGTAAAGAGGAATTATCAGTATGTGATCGATTAAAGACTAATTTTGCTATATGGATAATTGAGTTTTACTAACAATTGCTAAATTTCAGTATGTAGGCTAGACTGTAGATGTAATAACTTTCTCTCGAACAACTTCTACGATTCAAGCGAATTCTCTATAACCTCGACAAGCTTATCGATTAAAATAACCCAAAACCTTAATTTATTGACACTCTCGAGCTAGATAGATAGAATCGAGTTAGGAATTCACTCTCTCGAGCTGAACTCATATAAACCCAATAACTACAATCATTAATCAACAACCTTGGTTCTAAAACCTCTTTCTCAAGCAAGCCCTGAACTCTAAATTAGAATTGCATTGGCAACTACAATTCATAGATTAATACACAACTATCGATTAAACCCACATCAATTAAGCAATTAAATCAATAAATAGCAATACCCATAAGCTAATTAAGTCAATAATCACATGATCACACCCTAAAAATTGGGGTTTTAGCTACACATCATAGAAAGAGAGAAATCGTTACCAACTAGATTAGGAATGAACTGGGTAACAATTTCCACGTCTCTACAATACTTTGAATCCAATTTTATCAAAACCCCACATGCAAATCCTCAAATCTAAGCTTCAAAATCTACAATCGAACCTCAAAAACTTAGAGAACACTTAAATTCTAAGACTTGGGAACCAGAACTCCTTCTTCTTCTTTTAAAAATCCAATTTATAGTTGCCTAGCTTTTGGCCTTCAAGGCCATTAGGAAAAGTAAGTCGCACCTCGCCAACTAGGTTAGTGATCCGCCCTTCGCTCTCATCCATCGCCAATTTGCATTGGCCATTAGTCCTTAGGGTTCTGTGAATTTAGGGATCAAGGTTGTTGTCGTTGAGTCATTCGGCGTTCTGCCGAATGCCCATTTCTGTCGCCAAATCGGTTCTTTCCCAAAGCTGGCACGCTGGAACTTAGGTGAGCTAAAGAGCCACTCGGCGGCTCATGAGTGGTCTTGGCGATCACCAGGATTGCGTTTCTTCAATTTCTTCAGCTTGGTTGCTCCTTTTTGCCCGTTAGTGTCTTTGCCTTACTCTTTAGCCTTCATAGCTGCAAATCAACACTTTAACATCAGTTTAGAGCATAAATTAGGAATTTGAGGACACTTAAACTATGAAAACAAAGCCCTAAATAAGTCAAAATTTCGGACTCATCAACACCCCCTACTTAAACTTTTGCTTGTCCTCAAGTATAACTCAAGTTCAATTGGTTCAACAAGGATGTCTACAAACAGTGCTTCTTAAGAATCAACACAAATGCACACAAAAGGTTTAAACTACACATACAATGCTTAAATGTGCACTCAAAGTTTCAAATTATGACTCACCATTATCAAGTGTACTCAAGCTTACAATGCTTTCTTCAAATGCAAGTTCAAGCTCAACAAAGGTATTCAAATGCCGACACAACAATGATGATTCCATATTCACACAAAATTTCTCAACAATTTAAGGTTCCGAAATCACATAAAACTCTCAAACTCGCAAAGATGAACACATGCATGACTTCACCCATAGGCTTGCCCTTATTTTCCAATCAACATTCGTTTCAGCTCACTTAAGATCACAGAAGTCTTTTCAAGGCTTGTAATGAGGTTGAGTGTAAAGGTATGGTCATTTTGGCTTAGGGGCTTCTACCTTCATGAAGTATGGCCTGAAAAGCATCTTTCCTCCTTCTCTTTCACATTCAAACATGCTCATAATCAGCCACATTATTCATCTAAGCATGACTCACCGGATACCCTATTTCTTTTGCCACTTTGACACACTGTATTTCACCACTTTTTCTCTTTTTCAGTCTTTTTCCATTTTCACCTTTTTCTTCTCTTTCTTTTTTTTTTACATGGAGGGGTTCCATATTTTTCACAACAATCCATCAAAGGGGGAAGTTTTTCACACCTCTTAACTGCCCTTCTTTTTCACCACATCCCCAACTTAGGCTTTTGGCCTAAGTTGGCTATTCAAACGAACCAATACTTTATGAAGGTTATGGGTAATGGGATAAAGAGGCCAAATTGTTCAAGTTTCTTCCAAAGAAAAGGGATAGGCTCAAAAGGTGCCAAGCAAGGTTAACACTTCTCACAAGGTGGTCACAAAGAGGTATATTATCAATTTGGTTCACTCTTCAAAACTTATGCCTAAGATCATTTCCATCGCTTGCTTCACTCAATCAATCAGACCAACGAGACAAATTCTAGGTGTCATCAAGCACAATGTTAAAGACAACCTCACCACACTAGGCATTCGATACAATTATCAAACAAGACTCCATACTTTCTAGCTAGCGTGCAATGTTCAAGAGACTTAATCAACAATCAACTAGTCACAACGAGATGCTAAAAGTTCACCTATTGCCTATTTAACTTAGTTTTGCCTCATCTTAGTCATAAATTCTTGTCATTCAATTAAAAGCACTATTCAAGTCATCAGTATTGACCACAACCGACATTCAAATTTGCATTAGAACAACCACAATCACACACAAAAGAGGTAGAAATTTTAATTTCATTTAATTTCATTTTAAAAAAATTGGTTCAAAACCATTCTCATAATAACACAATAGGCCATAATGTATCAACAACCAAGAGATATAAAAACACCAATAGGCTCCAATACTCACAAAACTAAAGCGAAAAACAACCCAAAAGATGTGGGTATGGAAATACCCCACCCCGCCAACAAAAATAAGTTATTGTCCTCAAATGCAGATAAAAAAATAGAAATAGTCTAAAAAGAGAACAGAAAAGGAGGCAAAAAGTCATCCTGCCAGGCTACGCCTGGGTGAAGTCTGCATATCGGCATCTCTCTATATTTAGGAATCAGTGCCCGGTATCTTATCATCATTGGCTCCACTGGAGCCCACCATAGAAATATTCCTTAAAGAGACCTGCACAACTGTATCCACCATGGCTCCCTCTAGGTTTGCCAAATCATCATAGACAACCTCATCAGTAACATTGAGTTGTTCCTCATCTGTCTCCACCCCAGACTCAGCATCAACATCAGCATCATCGGCTCTAATCTTGTCTCCGATTGTAGTAGCCAGAGAAATCTCAGAACTGGTCGAAACATCAACACTCGACATCTCAGGGATCTCAACAGTACCAAAAATAATGGATAAATCAGTGGACTTCAGCTCGTCCACATCCCTACGCAGCCCCACAATATCGACCTTCAAGGCGGTTACAACATCTGTAGCACCCTGGCCCTTCTCACATTCCTCAACTCTCACAGTAAGGGCATCCAAAGATAACTTATATCCCTCAATAAGTTATTTGTGCTCCCTCATCTCAACCCATATCGGGGATAAGGCAGCGGCAAGTGCCCTCTCTATCAACCCAGGCACATTGGCCTCTACCCAAGAGGCACACATATCACCAGATTGGGCCAAATGGCCCATCTTGAATAGCATATCCTAGGTGATAGGGGGTCGAGAGACAGCAGAAGCAGCAACAACAGAAGACCTAGTGGGATGGGGTGCAACAGATGTACTAGGGGTCTTAGAAACAGAAGGGCCACAAGTACCTGAGGGCCCATTGGCCTGTGGGGTCATGCTTGCCTCTATAGGCAACATATCAACGTCGACCTCTGGGGATGTATCCACCGGTGCTACCCTCCTCATGTCAGGCTTATCCCACAAGTTCTCGACCTTAATACGTTAGATGTCAGTAGAAGACGTGGGTGTCACCTCCACATATGTCTATGTATCTCCCTTCTATGCAACTCGGTGATTAGCATCGAAAATTAAAGTGAGGTCTGACTCTGTTTGGCCCTCATGGCCATCTCTTTCTCTATCAGTAACCCTAGGTTCAGCCTTTAGCGATCAATAATGGTCCTAGGCAGGCAGCCTTCGGGTGTCTGAGGATGGACTCAATCTGTGATAGAGTGATGGTGCTACTTATGAACCTGAACCAGTATCTGGCAGCAATGTTCAAGTCCTTTTTGTTTATGGGAGCACCTGCCTCAATCCACTTCGGGGTGGCATTGGATATAAGGGGTGTGAGCCAACCCTTAAGGTCCTCTAGAGTCTTCTTCTTGACCAGTTCAATGTAACTATGCATAAAGTCCCAAGAACACCCAAGAACTGCATTAATGTCTGAGCTGCTGCATTTGATTCTCTTGCCTTGAACCACTACTTCATCCACCGGCTTGAATAAGTTGGCCTTCTTCTTTCCTTTCGGCACCAACTCTCCTTAGGCTGAATAGAACTCCCAGACCCAAGTGGGAATGTAGGGACCCCGGGATTTAGTAAACAACTCAAATTTGTGGAACTTGTGAGTGTTCCACACCTCTAGGTATCTGTCCACTACACCGTCGGTAGACAATCGATTCTCCTCTAGAAAAGTCCTCAAATCCTCGGCCTTTAGTCAGTTGAGTAACCGGGGAGGAGGACCCTAAGAAGGTGGTGCCTGTACCACTATCGGAGCTGGAGAAGGAGCTGGAGCTGAAGCTGGGGGAGTAGGTTTGTGAGGCTCCGAGATCCTAAACAGATCATATAAGGACTTGGAGCGTAGCTCCGCTTTCTAGGCCTGTAGCAGTTGGTCATCCTCCGGCTCAGAGATATAAGTCAGAGAGTCATCATAGGAGCCACCCCTACTGTTAGAAGTAGTGAGGTGTGTGGCGTAGACCCCCTCACTATCGGAGCTCCCCTCTATTGGTGTAACAACTATGGGTACCTTTCCCTTGCCTTTACCTCCCTTTGGAGGCAGTTTAGTAGCTGGTGCCCGGGAAACAGTCGTTTCCTCATTAATTATAATCCTACGTGCCTGCTTTGGGGGTGTTTGGTTCCTCCCATGTACTTTAGGTCTAGCCATACCTACAAAACAACATGAAAAATATTAGATAAAATTTGTAGGAGAACAAATAAAATTTGTAGGAGAACAGCTGCAGGAAGACTCGCCAAACCGATCGGCGAGTCGCCGAACCACTTTGGCGAGCCAGGTAGGGCTTGCCGAAAGTTCCAGAATAAAATTGCTCAAAATTCAAAGCTGGTCGGGGATGTCAAGGGCCTTTCGGCGGATCGCCGACACCTTTTGGCAAACTAGAGGTGGTTTGTTGAAAGTTATAGAATAATTTCAGGAAAAAGAGGTGCAAAAGGGAGATCAGGAGGTACTTTCGGTGAGTCACCAAGTGAAACTAGTGAGCCAAAACGTATCGCCTAAAGTTACAGAACACAAAGTACAAAATTTTCTATTTAAAGGTCAATCAAAGTGGACTTAGGCGAACCACCGAACCACTCAGCGAACTCGACCCAGCTCGTTGAGTAGTCCCACATGCCAATTTTTCACCCCGCACTCCAAAATCAAGCCCGCAGCCCACCCTAACAAAATTAAACACCAAAAACATGCAATTGACATTATACCCATATGACCCATGCCCTTAGGGTACTCAGACTTTCCCCGATTTGGCCAAAATTAGTCAATTGACATCTTTTGCCCTTCAGAATGACGTCAACCGCTCTATCATTGGGGAAATTTTGACAATTAACACAATTTGGGGTTACTTAGACTTCACCCCACTAGACCCACAACATATCCAACACAACCCAACAATTTAATCATTTAAAGAAACGAGAATAACCATTTACGATCAACTAACGATAATTTCAACTAAGAACGGGCAAACCAAGAATCACATAATAAATTCATTAACATTAATCACAGATATCAACAACAAAGTCATGATTTACATTTGATTTCAATCACTATTTAAGTCGGGGTTTAGAAAACCAACCTTTAATGCCGAAGATTGAAAAGCTAGGAGAAAAGTAATTCCAAAATCCACCCAGAGCAAAGATCCTAAATAAAATGAGAGTAAAATGCAAGCGTACGAACAATTTAATAACGGAGTGAAAGTGCAGAAGTTGAAAAAGTAAGAAAGTGAAGAGATTTTTGAATTTAAAACCGTTTGGCCTTTTAAAACTCTTTAATTTGCGTGCCAGTTGGCGAAGTAAGTCGAGCTCGCCAATCCACTCGGGGATGCGCTGAGTGGTACTTTAGCTCGCTGAGTTTTACTGAACCTCTGGCAAGCCAGATGGTTCCAACGGTGATCCAAGTTGGGCTCGCCGGCCTATTCGGTGAGTCACTGATTGGACTTTTGGCTCGCCTAATTGCCTTTCTCCTAAAACTTCAACTTTTCAACCTGCACATTCAACACCCATTATTCAAACAACAATAGAAAAGCATTAAACTTTGGGTTGCCTCCCAAGAAGCGCCTTATTTAACATCGTGGAACGACGTGGATACACTTTTAAGGTTTGTTTTTTGGGTTAGACAAGGTATCACTTGGTAGACCCCTTTTTGGCCTTGGGTTCAGATGAGATTTGACCCATTTGTGTTTCCAATTGTTTGATGGACACTTAGTGTGAGGTAACCGTCTGATTTTGTGTGGAGACGTCCTCTTTCATTTCTTTCAAAACTTTGTCTGACCCTTCCACCTTATGGAGAATGTGTGCAAGCATGTCTTCAGCACGGAAGTTCTCCAGGTAAGCCCTTTTCTCCTTAGGATTTTGGCATTCATGGGGTGGGATGTACTTTCCTTCCAAGTGGCATTACGGTCACGCTATTCTCTATCATGGTCTCTCCATCCATCATCTCTATTCCAACTTGGATTCCCACCCAGCCTTGGATAGCTCGAACGGAACCCACCTCCTTGATTATTAAGGAAATTTACTTCCTCATTATAGAGCACCTCAAAGTGTGTTGCATCGGGATTTACCCCACTAATACCAACAACATTCACCGCTCTAGTACCACTACCATCATATTCTTTGACAAAAGATCCAGTTGCGTCATGATTTTGGCCATATTTTGGTCCCTCTCTTGATCATTTTCAATCTGCTCTTTCGCCAACCTAAATTTCAAGGGTGACACCTGATCGTCTTGATAGTACCATGCTTTATTAATCGTGTTCATGCCATCGAGGAGATTAGATTCTACTTTATAAGGTTGTTGCATTATACCCCCAGGGACAAGTCGATGAGAAACACCTTTGTTCACCGAGTCAAGAGTCCTATAGAAGTGTTGTAACAACACGTTGTTTGGAAGTCCGTGAGTCGGACATTGAAATACCAACTTTTGAAATCGCAGTCACGTCTCATGGATTGGTTCCCCTTCCAAGCGTTTGAAACCGTGGATACTGTTCCTTAATTGCATCATCCATGATGGGGGAAAAAACTTTACAAAGAAAGCCATGGTAAGTTCCTCCCAAGTTTTGTAATGGAATTCCTTGGGAGAATAGCTAACCACTTGGTAGCTTCTCCCATCAAAGAAAATGGGAACAACCAGAGACACTAATTCTTGAGAGATATTCTTAAATGAGAACGGACCACATACGTCAATGAAATTCTGAATGTGCTCATGGGGATCCTCATGGGCCAGCTTCCATACAATCCTTTCATTTGTAAAAGTTGTAGCATTGTGCTAGTGACATGAAAGACAACATTCCCCTCAATAGGCGGTAAGCATATAACACCAACACCACCCAATTGGATCGGGTCATTCACATCATTCAAGTTCCCGAAATCATCTTAGTGGAAAATTTGGCTACCATTATTTCCGCTAACGCTCATTTCTTCCTCTGCTCAACATAAACACAACTAACAAAGTAAGTTGATTCAACTACAACACAAAAAGATCACAATTCAAACTTCAATAAGAGAATTCTAAACAACACCGTTCCCTAGAAGTGGCACCATATTTTGATAAGACGCTCAACCACACCTTATCAATACTTCATGAGGGTGATCGTTATCTAGTATAAAACCTAACAAAGAGTTGGGGTCGAACCCACATGAAGTGGTACGTGTTTGAATTCAAGTATGAAGTTATGAGTATGATTTAATCGATTGTAGGAATATACATTAACTAATTCGATTAGATAAGTGTAAAGGATGACAACGAATGTCAGATAGGGGATTGGTTTGCCAATCAACAATTAGAACAAATACGAAAATAGGGGAATCACAAGGTAAAGAGGAATTCTCAGGATGTGATCAATTAAAGACTAATTTTGCTATATGGGTAATTAGGTTTACTAACGATTGCTAAATTTTAGTAGGTAGGATAGACTATAGATGTAATAACTTTCTCTCAAACAACTACTACTATTCAATTAAATTCTCTCGAACCTCGACAAGCTTATCAATAAAAATAATCCAAAACATTAATTTATCCACTCTCTCAAGCTAGATAGGTAGAATCGAGTTAGGAATTTACTCTCTCAAGATGAACCCATATCAACCCAATAACTACAATCATTAATCAACAATCTTGGTTCTAAAACCTCTTTATCAAGCAAGCCCAGAACTCTAAGTTAGAATTGCATTTGCAACTACAATTCATAGATTAATACACAACTATCGATTAAACCCACATCAATTAAGCAATTAAATCAATAAACAACAATACCCATAAGCTAATTAAGTCAATAATCACATGATCACACCCCAAGAATTGGGGTTTTAGCTACACATCATAAAAAGAGAGAAATTGTTACCAACTAGATTAGCCATAAATTGGGTAACAATTTCCAAGTCTCTACAATGCTTCGAATCAAATTTTATCAAAAACCCACTTGCAAATCCTCAATTATAACTTCAAAATCTACAATCAAAACTCAAAAACTCAGAAAATAATTAAATTCTAAAACTTGGGATTCAGAACTCCTTCTTCTTCTTTTAAAAATCCAATTTATAGTTTCCCATCTTTTGGCCTTCAAGTCCATTAGGCGATGTAAGTCACGCCTCGCCAACCAGGTCGATGATCCACACTTCTCTCTCATCCATCGCCAATTTTCTGTCGCCAAATCGGTTCTTCCCTAGGGTTGGCATTCTAGAACTTTGGACGAGATAAAGAGCCACTCAGCGGCTCGTCGAGTGGTCTTGGCGATCACCAGGATTGCCTTTCTTCAATTTCTTTAGCTTGTTTGCTCTTTTTTGCCTGGTATTGTCCTTACCTTGCTCCTTAGCCTTCATAGCTGCAAATCAATAGTTTAACATCAGTTTAGAGCATATATTAGGCATTTGAGGATACTTAAACTATGAAAACAAAGCCCTAAATGAATCAAAACCTCATACTCATCACCAACTTCTAAGCGAGCAAGTCGGTGAACATCTTTATCTAAATCCTTATTCTTTTCTTCCTCAACATATGCTACACTACCCATAGATAGTCTGCTGAAAGCATCTACCACTACATTCGCCTTAACATGATGGTAAAGCACAATCATATCATAGTCCTTGAGAAATTCAAGCCACATCTCCTCTGACGAAGATTCAACTCTTTCTAGGTGAACACATACTAAAGGCTCTTACAATCTGTGAACACATCTATGTGAACACCATACAAGTAATGTCTCAAAATATTTAGGGCAAATACTACAACTGCAAGCTCAAGATCATGAGTCCGGTAGTTCTTATCATGGACCTTAAGCTGTCTAGAAGCATAAGTTATGACCCTACCTTGCTCCATCAACACACAACCTAGGCCGATCCTAGATGCATCACAATAAATTACATACCCGTCTGAACCATCTAGTAGAGTCAAGACTGGGGCTGTACTCAACCCAGTCTTCAGTTCTGAGAAACTTTTCTCACACTCATCTGACCATTGAAATTTGACCTTTTTTGAGTCAACTTGGTCAACGGGGAAGCTATGGATGAAAATCCTTCAACAAATCCCCTATAATAATCGGCCAAACCCAAGAAACATTTGATATCTATTGGAGAGGTGGGTCTGGACAAGTGTCGCACTGCCTGAATGTTTTGAAAATCCACTCGGATCCCTTCACTGGATACCACATGACTGAGGAAAGTGACAGAATGTAACCAGAATTCACATTTGCTGAACTTAGCGAATAACTGGCGATCTTTGAGAGTTTGCAGAATAACTCTCAGATGAGTCGCATGATCCTTATCACTCCAAGAATAAATAAGGATATCATTAATAAAGATGATAAAAAATGAGTCCAATTATTGTTTAAACACCCTGTTCATTAAGTCCATGAAAGCTGTAAGAGTATTTTTTAGTCCAAATAACATAACTACAAATTCATAATGACCTTGCCGAGTCATGAAGGCTGTCTTCTGAATGTCACTATCTCTGACTCTGAGCTGATGATAGCCGGTTCTGAGGCCTATCTTAGAGAAGCAACACGCACCCTGAACTTGGCCGAACAAGTCATTTATCCTGGGGATGGGATACTTTTTCTTGATGGTGACTTTGTTCAATTGACGATAGTCAATGCACATTCTGAGAGAACCATCTTTCTTTTTCACGAACAACACTGGAGCACCCATGGAGAGCTACTAGGTCTGATGAAGCCCTTATCTATAAGGTATTTCAACTGCTCTTTCAATTCCTTAATCTCGGTTGGAGCCATTCTGTAATGAGGAATCAAAATTGGCTAGGTATTTGGGAGGAGATTTATTCCGAAGTTGATTTCCCTTTCGGGAGAAACTCAGGGAAGATCTTCAGGAAACACTTATGGAAACTCATTTACTACCGGGACTGACTCAAAAGTTAGGGTTTCAAAGTTTGAATCCTTAACCCGAACAAGATGATAGACATACCCTTTAGAGATCATCTTTTTGTCCTTAAGGTAAGAGATGAATCGACCCATAGGCACTGAGCTACTACCCTTCCATTCTAAGGCTGGCTCATTTGGAAACTAAAATCAAATGATCCTAGTTCTACAATCGACTAAGTCATAACAAGAATGTAACTAATCCATGCCTAGAATTACATCAAAGTCTACTATTTCTAACTCTACAAGATCTGCTGAGGTGCTTTCTGAGAGACTATGACATGGAAATTTCTGTATACCCGTCTAGCTATAATTGGGTCACCAACTAGAGTAGAGACTGAGAAGGGTTATGAAAGAGTTTTTGGACTGACACCGATGTTTACTGCTATATATAGAGTTACAAAGACAAAGTAGCCCCTGCATCTAACAATGCATAAACATCTAAATGAAAGACTCGTAACTTACCAGTGACCACATCAGGAGAATCTTCTTGGTCCTGGCGAGCCTGAAAAGCATACAACCTGTTCCGGCGCTGACCGCCAACTATACTAGATGAATCACCCTACTGAGTTGGGTGACCTTTTAGTTTTGCTGGAACTGTAGAATGAGCTATATTATTGTTACCTCCTTAGCCTTGCCTGGAAGAAGAGCAGTCCTTCAACCTATGGCCAGAATAACCACACCCAAAGCACCCCTTCCTTGCCTGCAAGACACTCGTCCAGATGGTTCTTACCACACTTTGGACAAGTTGGGAAAGTCATGTTACCTAAATTACACCCTTGAGACTTAGAGCCTGATGCCCTACCTTTCTGATCCTGTCAAAACCTGGGTATGGAGCTCTAGCTGAGGAAGGTGCTGGGGCTATAGACCTTAGCTAAAATTGTGAGTGATTCCCACCACTTGATTTCTATTGAGAGTATTCATAATTCCATGTTCTAGCCTTCTTGTTGTCTTTAGCCATTTCCCTAAGCTTATCTCCCTCAGCCTGTTGAGCATGAGTCATAAACCTATAGATATTCATATCCTCTATTAGCATACATTCATGTACTTTATCTTCTCCAAGTCGAATACCCCAAACAAAAACTTACTCATTTGTTCCGTTGGATCAATATGGAGCATACCTGGAGAGCTGAGTGAACTTAAGTTTGTATTCTTGGACTGACATGGTACCTTGCCTCAAATTCATGATCTCCTGAACTTTAGCCTCCCTCAACCCTCCCGGGAAGAACCTATCCAGAAAAGCTTTAGTAAAACATTCCCAAGTCACAAGAGTTGCATCTAAACCCCTATTTTCTTTCTACTAAGTGAACCATATGTGAGCCACATCCTTAAGCTGGTAGGATGCGAACTTCACCCTCTCATCACCAGTCACTTGCATCACTCCAAAATTTTTGTTAACCTAATCAATGAAGTTTGTGGTTCCTCACCAACCTGCGACCCTAGAAGCCTAGGCGGATTCATCCGAACTAAATCTCGAACTCTAGTTGCCACTGATCCACCATTAGTATTAGTAGTAATTGGGACCTGTTGATTGTTCTGGTTGTCTACACTCTTATCCAAAAGTTTGATCGCATTTTAAAATTCTGCATTTGTAACCTCATGGCCCAGGACTGGAGGAACTACCTTAGCATTGCATGCATTAGCATTCCATGCATTAGCATTCCATGCATAAGCTCTAAGAGGAGGCATGATCACTACAATGCATAATGGAGAATTAGAAAGGAGATCATACCACACATTTGCATGATAAGATTAGTAAGTAAAGTTTTTCCTAAAACACTTCGTAGCCTCCCTCTTATTAGATGTAGTGCACTTCACACCAATGGAAAAAACTATACTTAGTGCGGCTTTCAGACATCCTAGGACTGTTGAACCTAATGCTTTGATACCAAGTTTGTCATACCCCGTGGCTACCTTATTGACGTAAACAGGGGACCTAGGATCACGAATGACCCCAAGCTAACCCTGAAGCTGGCATATCATATGCATACTAAAACAACTTAATAAAGAGATACTATACGAAAGCTAAAACAAAAGATAACAAAAAGATGGGGAATACCCAATACTGATTTGAATATATATATAAATACTAAGAGTTCAACAATAGTAAATATTCACTCAAATCTAATGCTATGTTTGAAAAGCCTCTACTGACTAGAGTTGTTGGGACATGCCCCCAGCTAACTCTAGCAAAACTGAAAACTAAAATAAAATATTGAATATGAAAGACATATCTATTGTCCTCGAAGTATGAGGACCCGCTACTGAAGCTGTTGAATATGGATCGAGAACCGATCTATCTGTGATCTAGATGCTGACCACCCGAACCTACATCATTAAAGGATGTAGCGCAGAGTATGCGTCAATACTTAGAATGTACTGAGCATGCAAGATACAATTGATAGCTGAACAAAGTATACAAGCTGAACAAACATAACTGAGAAATGACATAATCTGAATAGAAGCATAGATAATGAAATATAACTGAAAACTGAGCTAAATGCAATGACCAAGTACTAATCATGAATTTAACATGCTCAGACTGAATACTGAAGTATAACTGAAAACCTGGTCAAATGCACTAAGAGTCTGACTGTGGAAGCTACTATTAACCGACATAAAACCACGTGAGCTAAATGTAGAGTCCAATGTATACTCCCCACGAGAGGACCCAATATACCTTGCTAGGGGTATAAAGGCATGACTAGAATGATCACTAAATCTGATGCTTAAGAGGGGACTTATATTCCAATGAGGGCACGTAGTTCTAGGACTGTGAGGGTACGCTGAACCCTAGTCTAATTCGGTGCTAAGCTTACTTCCAACATGAAATGTGTATGACACAACATAACTGAAATACTGGATATCTCAATATTCTGACATGCAAATCTAAGAATGCAACATTTAGGTACTGATAATGAAACATTCGAAACTGGAGCATGTATATCTATTTAAATGACCTAGCAAGTGTAATTCATGAACTAAGAGAATCTACACAACTAGGGTTTTGAGTTTCATGCAAGGAACTAAGCAAACTTCCCAAGAAAACATGATAATTCGATTCTAAATTCTACTACAGCTAAATCACAACAATTATCCAAGGTTTTAGAAACCCTAGGTCTAAACAAGATATAGCGAATCAAGAATATGACGGAGTTCTAGGGACCTAGTGGATGAAAGGAGCCCACTAGTGAAATCCCATGTACCTGGTGACAAAATCTACAAAGAAATCCTTCGATTTTGGGGCAGGAACTGAAGAAAACCTGTTGCATGCTTTTGAGGATTTGGTCGACTCTTTCTCCTCTTTTTCACTCTAAGTTCTAGTGAATTTTGATGAATAAAGGTGTTGGGTAGGTTCTGACTAAATTATCAAGCTTAAACTAAGTAAAACGACGTAGTTTAAAAGCCTAGTGCATAGGGAAAAGAACAAAATGACCTAAACTTAAAAGTTAACGAGGCCATTGATGGACTAGACCGATGGATCGTGGACTGACCGACGATCTACGGTCCGTAGGTCTGACCGTGGTCGTTATTTTTCTAGGAATTTTGGTTGGCCAACCCACAGACCCTACTTTGGTGTTTCTCAAATCTGAGGTGTTACAGATGTCGTATATGTTTGATGAAAAATATTGAATTACCTATTAAAGATTAAAAAATGGCAATTAAATTATGATAATGTATCGTAGTATCTACCCAAAGGAGAATTACGATATATTTTTTATCACTTTACTGGATTCACATTATTTTCTTATTTGTGAGCATGTATATTTATTTTGCAGTTATTCCTCTTCATTCGCATGCTTTGCCTGTTACTGTGTTCAATGGATTGAACTTCTCTGAATGGCATGAACAAGTCCAGTTCCACTTACGTATGATGAATCTTGACATGGCTCTGCTGAATGACAAACTCACTGCCATTATTGATAAAAGCAGTGAGGATGAGAAGTCTTTTCATAAATCATGGGCGCGCTCTAATAGATTAAGCCTTATGTTCATGCAAATGACTGTTGCTATCAACATTAATAATACTATTTCACAAACAGAAAGTGTCAGGGAATACCTGAAGTTTGTGGAAGAACGATTTCGTTCTGCTGATAAGTCTCTCGCTGGTACACTAATGGTTGAACTCACAACCATGATGTTTGATGGGTCGTGTAGTATGAAAAATCATATCATCGAGATAACCAACATTGCAGCAAGACTTCGGACCTTGGGGATGAAAGTGGATGACACCTTCTTGGTTCAGTTTATTCAGAACTCATTGCCTCTTTAGTATGGACCATTCCCAATTCACTATAATACTATTAAGGATAAGTGGGATGTTAGTGAATTGTCCAAGAAGCATCAAGACTTAAAAAACAAGGAGGTCATTCTATTAACCTCATGGGTCAAGGATGTAACACCCAGAATATTTTGAGTTAAGACTCGAATCATTCTTCGTTGAGAGTAATATTTTTTGGAGGAATTTAAAAAAAAATTAGGTGTTAAGGTCACTAGATAAAGCACCTTGAGTTCCAAAAAGAACTAAAGAGAATTCCTTCAAGTAATTCCTAGGTTCTTCAAAGTTTAGGGTCAACTTCAAATGACCATAACTTTTAGCACAAGATGAGTTAGGAGACCCAAAAGATATCAAATGAAAGGTTTTGGAATCTTCTTTCCAATGCCACCAAGTTCGCTAATTTTCAAGCTCGTATGAGGAAGATATGCCCGTTTGAAGTCGGGCTGTCCAAATGAGGAAAGTTACCCAAAAATATGGAAGGTATTTTGGTCTTTTCCTTACCCAATCAGCTTAAAATGAATTTTAGTAATATTTTGGGGACAAATCTGATTTGGGTCAGTTTTCATAAATCTAAATATGCTTAGGGTTTTAGAAGAGAGTTCATTCAAGTCATTCCTAAGCTCTTTTAAGTTTTGAGTCAACTTCAAACGACCATAACTTTTAGCACAGGATGAGTTAGGAGACTCATAAGATATCAAATGAAAGGTCTTTGAATCCTTTTTCAAACCCCGCCAAGTTTGCTAATTTTCGAGCTCGTATGAGGGAGATATACCCATTTGAAGTCAAACTGTCCAATTAAGGAAAGTTAACCGAAAATATGAGGGATATTTTGGTCCTTTCCTTATCCAATTAGATTTAAATGTTTTTTGTCAGGTTTTAGGAGTCTAAACTGATTGGAATCAGTTTTAGTTATTTTAGTATGCTTAGGGTTTTTAGAGGAGTTCAAAAAGAGAAAAGAAGAGAAAAGAGGAATGTTCAAGGTGTTCTTCAAGATTCTTGCAATTCTTTGAGGGATTTTGCCAAGGATTTTACCCTAAGAGGTATGTAAGCTTCCATAGTATTGGGTTCGTACACCCTCACGCCAATCATGAGTTTGATTTACGAATCTATCCATAAATATTGAGCAATTTAAGTTCTTGATGAGTTTTCTTAAAATTCCATTCGTAATCTTGAAGCGTTGTTTTCATTCTTGAATTAGGATGGGTTGATGAGTTCTTGAGATGAAAGTGTCACGACTCGAGCCTACACCCTGGATGTGGCTGGCACTCGAGAAGCATTGATGGTCTCCAAGTGAACCCTCATCCTGGCTGAGTACAAGCGAGAGACTAACTCAAGCATACAAAAGCTCAAAAACTGAATTAAATTTCATTTAACTCAAATACTCAACCTTTTTTAGAAACATCTGTACAATACTCAAGATAAAAGTAAATATAGAAACTCCTCAACTCTATGTATCTATGAAGCCGCTACTATTACAGAAGGAAATCGGGACAAGACTACGACATCTCAAACTACAAACTGTAAGATAAAGATGAAGCCCTCCAGAATATAAGATGGCCCATCAAAGGTGACTGGAATATCACATGAACTCAACGAAACACATGTTGAGGATCTTGAATACCTGTATCTGCATCATGAAATGATGCAGGCTAAATAGCTCAGTACATGGAATGTACGAGCATGTAAGGGAAATTCTAAAGCATAAATGTAAACTTGAACTGATGGAAAAGAAACATACTTACCTCTTCTCAACTAAACTCAACTTAATGAAACATAGTTCAACTCAACTCAAAGAAAATAGGGTTCAACTAAATAGTAAGATACTCAAGTCAGACAAATAGGGCTCAATTCAACAATAAAATACTCAACTCTGTGTAACATAGTTCAACTCTATATACTCAAGGGTAACGCAACAACAAAAGATGCAATATATAGAAAGTTGTAAAACTATAGATACTATCTCAATGTATTTTTTAAAAATACAATAATACTCAGTTCGTATATAAAAATGAAAAAAATTCTCTGTGGGAGATTCTCTAACTGACAACCATCACTATGAGCTATGTGATGATATAACGTCTAGCTCACGCTGTCAGAACTGTCCTATACTTTGCCGGCGTATAGAACCTACTACTAAGTGGACCCACTACTCTATGCTAAAAAGAATTAAGGAATCATCTAAAAGTATGACTCTTTTTACCTATGTTGGCTATATGGTTTATGGAGGCTGTGAGTTGTCTGAACTCTCCCCATATCGGTTCTCAATACTACTCCCAAAATATAACTATCACATATGTTTAAAAAAAATAACTCTTTCTCTGTTTTGAGATTATTACTCAAAAAAATTTCTCTTAAAAGAGATGGTACTCAAACTGCTCAAAACTCTTTTGGAAATCTCAGTTTCCTCTCATCTTAGATGTAAAAAAATTTACTCTTGGTAATACTTAGTTCCCATATATCATTTTAAAGAAAATGAACTCAGCTCTACTCTTCCTCAACTCAGTGCTCAATTCTTTAAAAACAAGTTTTAAAACAATTTGTAAAAAGCCTTCTTAAAATAGGGATCATGCCGAATCATGGACGTGAATGACTCAATTCAAGGTTTTCAATAACCATGCATAGAACTCAATGCTTGAAACTCAACAACTCCAGACTTCAAGGAGTCAATGATACTACCCATCTCAAGAATGCTCGACTCAGAGGGTTCATGCAGAATTATGGGCATGAACTACTCAACTTAAGGAATCAATGATACTTCTCATATCTGCTCGACTTATAGGGTTCATGCAGAATTATGGGCATGAACTACTCAACTCAAGAACCTTCATGGGTAACATGCAGTGGTCCCATGATTAGGAATATAATCCCAAAATGATTAGGAAGTCAATACTCAAGACTTAGAACTTGAAGATACTACTCCTCTCAAAGATACTCAACTGATGGAGTTCATGTAGAATTTATGGGAATGAACGACTCGACTCAAGGGTCTAAATAACAATATAGAACTCAGGTATACGACTCTTCTCATTCTCATACTTACTTCCTCAAAACATAGCTCAAATCGATAGTTGATCTCAAAGGATTCACAATTGAACTCAAAGACTTTCTTGAACTATACTCTTAACATTTTCTTGAATTTGAATTATGAATTCAAGAGTTATCATTTATGATGTGAAGGATCTCGACGATAGTGTAGATTCATAAATACATTCTCCTACTAATTCTTTTGGATTCATATACTAAACATACTTAGGTCGAAATCCCAGTAAAGACCAACCAAAACAAACACTCATTCGCAACTCTCACCTCAAGAACTCAACAAGAACTTCATTATCAAAGAATGAAGCACAAAACCTCAAGAATTCAACAAGATTATCAACATACTCAATCTCTTGGATGAAATTCGTAAAAGAAACTCATGATTGGCGTGTGGGCGAACAAACCCAACACTATGGAAGTTTACATACCTCAAAGAACAAGAATCTTGAAGAATCTTGAAGAAGAACTTGATTAGAATCCTTGAAACCCTATCTTGACGGTAAACAATCAAGAAAACATTTCTTGAGATTCTTGAATTAGTTTCTTGAAATCTCTATGACCAAGAATTATGATTTTCATTAGTGATTCATAATTATATGGAGGAGTTTGAGTTGGAAAGAAGGAATTTTTGGAGAAAGACTTACCTTGAAGAAGAATCTTGAAAAAGATTGAAAGAATCTTGAATGGAGTCTACTTTGATTTTTTACTCCTCTTGAATCGTCTCTCTAAAACCCTAAATGCTTTGGGGATGAATGAAACTGATTCTAATCAGTTTAGACCCTTAATTGGGTGAAATTCGCATTTAGAATAAGTGGGGGGGGGGTAAGGAAAAGACTAAAATACCCCTCATATTTTTGGGTAATTTTCCTTAAATGGACAGCCTTACTTTAAAAGAGAACATCTCCCTCATACGAGCTCAGAAATTAGCAAACCCGGTGGCATTGGAAAGAGGATTCAAAGACCTTTCATTTGATATCTTATGAGTCTCCTAACTCATTCTATGCTGAAACTTATGGTCGTTTGAAGTTGACCCAAAACTTAAAAGAACTTAGGAACGACTTGAATGAACTCTCTTCTAAAACCCTAAGCGTATTTGGATTTATGAAAACTAACCCAAATCAGATTTGTCCCCAAAATATTACTAAAATGCGTTTTAAGCTGATTGGGGTAAGGAAAATACATAAATACCCTTCATATTTTCGAGTAACTTTCCTTATTTGGACAGTCCCAATTCAAATAGGCATATCTCCCTCATACGAGCTCAAAAATTAGCAAACTCGGTGGCATTGGAAAGAGGACTCAGAGATATTTCATTTGATATCTTATGGGTCTCCTAACTCATCTTGTGCTAAATGTTATGGTCGTTTGAAGTTGACCTCAAACTTAGAAGAAACTAGGAATGGCTTGAAAGAATTCTCTTTAGTTCTTTTTGGAACTCAAGGTGCTACATCTGGCGACCCTAAAACTTAAGAAAATTTTAAATTCCCCCATAAAATCCTTACTCACTATGAAGAATGGTTTGAGTCATAGCTCAAAAAATTTCTGGGGTGTTACAGAAAGTTAGGAGTTGGAGAGTTGTTTTTAGTAGATTCTCATGTACTTATGTTAGGTATTTGAATCTAAGTAAGTTGGGAAGAAACCATTTGATTCTAGGCAAATTACCAGAAAATGAGCAAAGAAATTCGTCAGGGTTTTTTTTCTGGGCAAGGGCTGGCATGTTGCCCAATCATAGCGCCAGTAATGTGTGTTTGTAGGATAGGTGTTGGTGCCCTACACCACTCAGTGTGCCAGGGTCGCCTGCCCCCACCCCTTCTCCGTCGTTTTGCCCGTTCGAGTTCCTTAAAAGGGTTCGTTCAATCCCTATCGATTCTAAACTACTTCTAAACATCGAGAAATCAGTCATAACATGAATCATAACCTTGAATTCATAATTAAAATTCAAGGTAGAGTTAATAATTAAGTCTTGTGAGTTCTTCCGAGTTATTTTGAGAAAATCCCTTTGAGTCTTTTCAATGAGTCTTCTACAATTACTTATAAATTGTTTCAAGACTCGAGTAAGTGAGTATAAGAATGAGGAGAATTTATTCATGAGTCTACATTATCATTGAGATCCTTAAGTCAAGTCGTTCATGCGCATACATTCCGCATGAACTCCATAAATTAAGTATCTTTGAGAGGAGTAGTATCTTCAAGTTCTAATTCTTGAGTATTGAGTTCCTAATCCTTTTGAGATTATATTTCTAATTATGGGACTACTACATGTTACCCATAAAGGTCCTTGAGTTGAGTAGTTCATGCTCATAATTAAGCTAAACCCTACGAGTCGAACATTCTTGAGATGAGTAGTATCATTGACTCCTTGAATTCTGGAGTTTTTGAGTTCCAAGTGTTGAGTTTTATTCATGGTTATTGAAAACCTTGAATTGAGTTGTTCATGTCCATAATTCGGCATGAACCCTATTTTAAGAAGTCTTTTTACAAATTGTTTTAAAAACTTGTTTTAAAGACTTGAGCGCTGAGTCGAGGAAGAGTAGAGTTGAGTTCATTTTCTTTAAAATGATATATGGGATCTATGTATTCCCTAGAGTAAATATTTTTACATTTAAGATGAGAGGAAACTGAGATTTCCAAAAGAGTTTTCATGTGCAGTTTTAGTGCCATCTCTTTTAAGAGAAAGATTTTTGAGTAATAATCTCAAACCACAAAAAGAGTTACCTTTTTATAAAAAACAAAAATATGATCTAGTATATTTTGGGAGAAGTATTGAGCAATGATATGGGAGAGAGCTTATACAACTCACAGACCCCATAAACCATGTAGCCAACGTGGGTAAAAAGTATTCCTTATTGATTTTTAGCATAGACTAGTGGATCTACTTAGTAGTAGGTTCTATACCCTGGAAAAGTATAGGATAGTTCTGGTAGTGTGGGCTAGACGTTGTATCATCACATAGCTCATAGTGATGATTGTTGGTTAGAGAATCTCCCTTAGAGTTGTATTGTATTTTATATACAAACTGAGTTAGTATTGTATTTTTCAATACGTTGAGTTTCTATCTAGTGTTTTAAAAGCTTTCTATATATTGCATCTTTTATTCTTGCTTTATCCTTGAGTATCCAGAGTTGAACTATGTTTCACAAAGTTGTGTATCTTACTATTGGGTTGAGCCCTATTTTCTCTGAGTTGAGTTGAGAAGAGGTAAGCATGTTTCTTTTCCATTAGTTCAAGCTTATGTTTATTCTTTATAATTTCCCTCACATGCTCGTACATTCCATGTATTGAGCCATTTGGCATGCATCATTTGATGATGCAGATACAAGTATTCAGGATCATCAATAGGCGTTTCGTTGGGGTCATGTGATATTCCAGTCAGCTTTGATGAGCCTTCTTATATTCCGGAGGATTTCACCTTTATCTTACAGTTAATAGTTTTAAGATGTTGAGGGTCTTGTCCTGATGTCCTTATGTAATAGTAGAGGCTTCATAGTAGGCAGAGTTGAGGAGTTTCTATATTTACTTTTATTTTGATTATTGTACATACTTTTAAAAAGGTCGAGTATTTGAGTTTATTGAAATTAATTCAGTTTTAAGCTTTATTATGCTTAAGTTAGTCTTTCGGTTGTAGCCAGCCAGGATGAGGATTCGCTTGAGGACCAACAATGGTTCTCGAGTGTCGGCCATGTCTAGGGTGTAGGCTTGGGTCATGAAAAAGGAGCTGGTAAAGGACTTAAAGTGAAGGTCAACAAGTTTAAGAAGAAGAAATCACCTACTAAAGTTCCACATGATGTTCATAAGGAACTCAAGGTTGTTGTGTGTCGTTTCTGTAGAAAGGAAGGACACTATTAGAAAGATTGCCAGAAACTTAAAGCTTGGTTTGAAAAGAAAGGTACATTTAGTGTTTTTGTATGTTTCGAATCAAATTTAGTAGAAGTTCCTAATAATACTTGGTGGCTTGATTCTGGTGCAACTACACCATGTATCCACTATGTTGCAGGGATTCACTACGATCCAAACTACAAATCCAAGTAAGGATTTCTTGTTCGTGGGAAATCGCATGAAGGCTCAAATTGAAGGCATAGGGACTTATCGATTGATCTTGGAGACTTGACATCACATGGATCTATTACAGACGTTTTATGTTCCTTCAGTTTCTAGGAATTTGATTTCTCTTTCAAGACTTGATGTTTTTGGATTTGATTTTAAGTTTGGACATGGATGTTTCAATTTATATAAGAATACTATTTTTATTGTTCTTGTGTTCTTGTTGATGATATATATAGATTGAAACTCGATAATATTTTTTCTGAATCCTTCTTACTATTCATCAAAATATTAGAATTAAACGTAGTTCACTAGATGAAAGTTCTGCTTATATGTGGCATAAACGTTCGAGTCATGTATCCAAAGAACGATTAAAAATATTAGTAAAGAATGAAATTCTTCCGAATTTGAATTTTGCTGATCTTGATATATGTTTGGATTGCATTAAAGGAAAGCAAACCAAACATACCAAGAAAGGTTCCACAAGAAGCACTCAGCTTCTTGAAATTATACAAACTGATATTTTCGGACCCTTTGATGTTCCATCTTTTGGTGGAGAAAAATATTTTATCACCTTTATCAATGATTTTTCACGTTATGAATTTATCTATTTGTTGAAAGAAAAAATCTCAAGCAGCAGACACTCTCAAAGTGTACGTTAATGATGTTGAAAGACGATCAGATAGGAAAGTGAAAATCATTAGGTCAGATAGAGGTGGTGAATATTATGGAAAGTATAACGAATCAGGACAATGTCTAAGTCTATTTGCAAAATTCCTTGAAGAACATGGCATGTGTGCACAATATACTATGCCAGGAACACCTTAACATGGTTTTGCATAAAGGCGTAATTGAACACTTATGGGTATGTTTAGGAGTATGATGAGTAATTCCTCATTACCCTAATCATTGTGGATGTATGCTCTTAAAACAACTGTATATTTATTAAACAGGATTCCCAGTAAGGCAGTTCAAAAGACCCCTTTTGAACAGTGGACTGGAAGGAAGCCTAGTTTAAGACACCTGCATGTTTGGGGTTGTAACACCCCGCTATTTGAAAGAGCTAGAATTTGAAAGAACCACTTTTGGAAAGAATGAAAAATCTGAAATTTGGCAAGTTATGTTAAGTATGAGTTTTTGGTCAACTTCATATGACCATAACTCCTAGCACAAGATAAGTTAGGTGGGCTACAGAATACCGTATGAAAGTTCTTTGAGTTATCTTTTCAACTCCACAGAGTTTTCTTGTTTTCGAGTTCGTATAAGGGAGATATGCCCATTCAAAATCAGGTTGTCTCAATAAGGAAAGTTCACCCGATTTTTAAAGGGATATTTTGGTCTTTTTCATACCCAATTAATTTATTTCGTTTTTAGAGGTTTATTTGGGGTCTAAACTGAGTTAATTCAGTTTATGTATTACAAAATCACGCTAGGGTTTTGGAAAAGGATCTCAAGAGGAGAAAGGAGAAGAAAAGTTCAAGATTCGTCAAGTTCTTGTGATTTTAGTTGTGGATTTCGGCAAGGATTCGATCCTACAAGGTATGCGAGTTCACATACACCCACACGCCAAACATGTTTATTTCAGAATGAATTCGTCCTAAAAAGGTTGGAAGTTTGATGTTCTTGATGTGTGTTCTTTAATATGCTTTCGTTCTTGAATTGGGCAGAGATTGATGAGTTCTTGAGATAATTGTGTTGATTTTTAGAATTGCTTTGAGTTAGATTCTTGTGTACATGTATTGGGTATATGAATCTAAAGAGAATTTGAGAAAACAAATCGAATTTAAATGGGAATTAAGGTTAGAAAATTAGAAGAAAATTCGTCAGGAAATCACCTGGGGAGGGCCTGGCGCGGCGCACTCCATTTGTGCCAGAGAGGCTAAGGTGGCAGCAGTGCACCCAAAACCAGTCCCAGTAACTTAGGGGCTGGTGCCTTGCACCAGGAACGCGCCTGAGTCGTATGCCCCCACCCGTTTTTCATTGTTTAACCCATCTGAGTCCTTCTAAAGTGTACTAACACTTCCTATCGATTTTGACTACTCTAAATGACTTCTAAACATCTAGAAATCATCCGTAAACACGAATCATAACCTTGAATCCATAAATTCAAATTCAAGAAAATTAAGAGTCGAGTCTAGAGAGTTCTTAGGGTTTTTCAAAAGTCTTTTGCAATCATTCTAAACATGTTTTAAAGACTTAAGCATTAAGTTGAGTAAGAGTAGGAGTAAAGTTCATTTATTCAATAGATTATATGGGAACTAAGTATTCCCTAGAGTTTAAAATGTTTTCACATTTAAACAAGAGAGGAAACATTGATTTCCAAGAGAGCTTTAAAGCTAGTTTTCGAGTAATAATCTCAAAACCATAAAAAGAGTTATGTTTTAAACAAATGAGCTGAGTATATTTTGGGAGTAGTATGGAGAGCCGATATGGGGACGAGTTCATAGTAACTCAAGTCTCCATAAACTATGTAGCCATCGTAGGTAGAAAAGGTCATACTTTTTCAATAATTTCCTTAATACTTTTTATCATAGACTAGTGGATCCACTTAGTTGAGGCGTTCTATATCCCGGCAAGTTATAGGACAGTTCTGGCAGCGTGGGAGAGACATTGTATCATCACATAGCTCATAGTGATGGTTCTCAGTTAGAGAAACTCCCACAGAAGTGTTTTCTTTATATATATATATATATATAGAGAGAGAGAGAGAGAGAGTTGTTATTGTATTTTTCAATACATTGAGTTTCCACCTATTGTTTAAATGCTTTATATAAATTGTATCTTTACTGTTCTTTATTTATGCATTGAGTTAAGTATCCATGAGTTTAGTAAAGTTGAGGTAAGTGTTTCTTCCAGAATTCAGTTCAAGTATATGTCATGTTTAGTTGTTCCCTCGCATGCTCGTACATTCGATGTAGTGATGTCATTTGGCCTGCATCATTTTATGATGCAGGTACAAGTAATCAGAATCAGCATACAATGCCTCGTTGATCCAGTTGAGCACTCAGAGTTAGTTGGTGAGCCTCTTTGATTTCAATAGGATCCCATTTTTACATTATTTTTAGAATTTTCAGTTGTTAGGTTAATCGGGGGTCTTATCCCGACATCTCTCATAGTTTAGAGGCTTCATAGATAGTTAGTTATTTGTTCTTTAGTCTTTCCATTTTCAGTTGTTTATGTTAAGACTTGAGTTGAATGTTAATTTCTAAAACATTATATGTTTAGTTTGATACAATTGAGTTTATATTGCATTTGAATTTTCTTATTAATGTTTAAAGTTTTTTGCTGAGGGTAGACATGCCAAGGGTTTTCTTGGGGCCGGCAATGGTTTTCGAGTGCCAGTCCCACCCTGGGTGTAGGCTCGGGGCGTGACAAACTTTGTATCAGAGCATTGAGATTAAAAGTACTAGGGAGTTTATCGGTGTGAAGCGCGCCACATCCATAATTAGGAGGCTGCAACATTTAGGAACTATCTCACTTCTTTCATACTCATTTCATGCGATAGAGTTTATCTCTAAAACGTTTCTTTCTAACTCGTGTTTGTTCATGTGTTTCAGATCATGCCACCACGAAGAGCTGTCAGAGGTTATCTTGCTGGAAGGAATGTTGAGGAACAAGGGGTACCTAATGCACATGAAGTGCAACCCCAAGGGGAGGTCACCAATGTTGAGTTCTGTGAAGCTATTCGGATGTTAAGTCAAGTTGTGACCAATCAAGTTGAGCAACAGAGAGGAGTTCAACAGGAAGCGGCTGATACTTCAAGGATCAGTGAGTTCTTAAGAATGAATCCTCTAAGTTTCAGTGGTTCAAGTGTCACTTAGGATCCGGAGAACTTTGTAGAGGAACTACAGAAAGTGTTTGAGGTTATGCACGTTGCTGATACTGAGCGAGTGAAGCTACCTTCCTATCAACTGAAGAATGTTGCTAGGGACTTGGTTTGACAAGTCAAAGAAGGGTAGAGCTGAGGATGCACCAATTTTGAGCTGGGCTGCGTTCAAGAGTTCTTTCATGGGGCATTTCAATCATCTTGAACTAAGAGAAGCCAAGGTACGAGAATTTGTCAGCCTTAACTAGGAATCTATGAGTGTTCATAAGTATAGTCTGAAGTTCACCCAACTTTCCCGTTATGCTCTGGAGATGGTTGCGGATATGAGGAGTAGGATGAGTCTAAACTCTGTTTGTTGCTAGTTTGTCTCGTCTGTCGAGTAAGGATGGTAAGGCAGCTATGCTAATAGGTGATATAGACATAGCGAGGTTGATGATTCATGTGCAGCAGGTTGAGGAAGATAAGCTGAGGTATAGAGAAGAATTCAGAAACAAAAAGGCTAAGACATCTGGGAATGAGTCCAGCCAACAAAAAAGTAATGTGAACCGGTCTTCTTTCCAACAAAAACATAAAGGACTTGCTTCATCATCTGCTAGTTCACCTGCACCAAGAAACATAGGTGAGTTCAATAACCAGAATTCGCAGAATTTCAGATCTAAACCGGCACAGTCTCAAGGTAGTGTTGCACAAAGAGGTAATTGGACTTCTACATGTGCTAAATGTGGTAGAAATCACCTTGGAACGTGTCATGATGGCACCATTGGTTGCTTCAAGTGTGGTCAAGAGGGTCATTTCATGAAAGAGTGTCTAAAGAATAGGCAGAGTGGTGGAAATAGGGGCAATAAAGCTCAATCTTCTTCAGTTGCTCCACCAGATAGGGCTGCACCTAGAGGAGCTACTTTAGGGACTGGTGGAGGAGCAAACAACCTATAAGCTATCACTAGTCGCCAAGAGCAAGAGAATTCACCAGATGTTGTCACTGGTATGATCAAAGGCTTTACTTATGATGTTTATGCTTTGCTAGATCCAGGAGCGAGTCTTTATTTTGTGACTCCTTATATTGCGATGAATTTTGATATCCTTCCTGAGCAACTTCTTGAGCCCTTAAGTGTTTCTACACCTGTTGGCGAGTCTATTCTATCTGAGAGAGTCTATCGTGATTGTACCAGTTTCTGTCAATCACAAGAGTACCCTGGCTGACTTAGTTGAGTTAGATGTGATAGATTTTGATGTCATTCTAGGTTTGGACTGGCTTCACGCCTGTTATGCCTCAATCGATTGTAGAACTCAAGTTGTTAAGTTTCAGTTTTCTAATGAGCTAGTTTTAGAGTGGAAGAGTATATCAGCAGTGCCTAAAGGTTGTTTCATTTCGTACCTTAAGGCGAGAAAGTTATTTTCCAAGGGTTGTGTCTATCACATAGTCCGATTTAATGACTCTAGTGTTGAGATACCTCATATTCAGTCAATTCCAATAGTAAGAGAGTTTCCAAAAGTCTTTCCAGATGATCTTCTCGGAGTCGTCCTATATCTATTCCTCCATATAGAATGGCACCAGCACAGTTGAAAGAGCAGTTGAAAATCTCCTAGAGAAAGGTTTTATTCGACTAAGTGTCTCACCTTGGGGCGCTCTAATCTTATTTATGAGAAAGAAGGATGGTTCTCTTAGAATGTGTATAGATTACTGTCAGTTGAACAAGGTTACTATCAAGAATAAGTATCCTCTTCCGAGAATTGATGATCTCTTCGATCAACTTCAGGGTACCACTTGTTTTTTGAGAATAGACCTCAGATTAGGCTACCATCAGTTGAGAGTAAGGGAATGTGATATTCCAAAAACAACTTTCAGGACCCGCTATGGTCATTATGAGTTCCTAGTTATGTCCTTTGGTTTGACCAATATGCCTGCAACATTCATGGACCTTATGAATCGAGTATTCAAGCCTTATTTAGATATGTTTGTTATCGTATTCACTGATGACATACTAATCTATTCGAGGAATGAGGAAGATCATACTAGTCATATCAGATTAGTTCTTCAAACTCTAAATGATAGGGAGTTGTACGCTAAATTCTCTAAGTGTTAGTTTTGGCTTGAGTCTGTGGCATTCTTGGGCCACATTGTTTCCGGTGATGGAATTTGGGTTGATACTCAGAAAATAGTAGCAGTGCAGAATTAGCCGAGACCCACATCTCCAACTAAAATTAGGAGTTTCTTAGGGTTGGTTGGCTATTATAGAAGGTTCGTTGAGGGATTTTCATCTATTTCATCTCCTTTGACTAAGTTGACTTTGAAAATAATTAAGATTCAATGGTCTGAAGCTTGTGAGAAAAGTTTTCAGGAATTGAAAAGTAGGTTGACTACTGCCCCAATATTGACCTTACGAGAAGGTACGCAAGGTGTTGTTGTGTATTGTGATGTGTCCAGAGTTTGTTTGGGTTGTGTGTTAATGAAGAATGGTAAAGTTATAGCTTATGCCTCTAGACAACTAAAAGTTCACGAGAAGAATTACCCAACCCATGATCAAGAATTGGCTGCCGTAGTATTCGCTTTGAAAATATGGCGTCACTATTTTTATGGTGTTCATGTGGATGTGTTGATCAATCACAAGAGTCTTCAGTATGTGTTTAGTCCGAAAGAGCTTAATCTCAGATAGAGGAGGTGGTTAGAGTTACTGAAGGATTTTGATATAAGTATTCTCTATCACCCAGGTAAGGCTAATGTGGTTGTTGATGCTTTAAACAAGTTATTTGTGGGTAGTACCACCTATTTTGACAAAGAAAATAAAGAGTTAGAAAAAGATGTGCATAGACTTGCACGATTAGGAGTTCGTCTAATGGATTCCACTAAAGGAAGAGTAGTGGTGATGAATGGGGCTGAATCATCATTAGTGTCTAAAGTTAAAGAGAAACAAAACCTAGATCCTATTTTTCTTGAATTGAAGGCAAATGTTCATAAGCAAAAAGTGATGGCTTTTGAACAAGGGGGAGATAGGGTATTGAGATATCAATGTAGATTGTGCGTGCCAAGGGTGGATGAACTTCAAGAGATGATCATGGAGGAAGCTCATAGCTCCAGATATTCTATCCATCCGGGTTCTACAAAGATGTATCGTGATTTGAGAGAGGTTTATTGGCGGAGTAGTATGAAGAGGGCCATTGCAGAATTTGTTGCTACGTGTCCGAATTACCAACAAGTTAAAGTAGAGCACTAGAGGCCCGGTGGTATGGCTCAGAATATAGATATTCCGGATTGGAAGTGGGAGATGATTAATATGGACTTTATTACAGTTTTGCCACGGTCTCGCAAGCAACATGATTCAATTTGGGTGATTGTGGATCGAATGACAAAATCAGCCCACTTTTTGTCGGTAAAGACTACTCATTCAATAGCGGATTGCGCCAAGTTATATATTCAAGAGATAATAAGACTTCATGGAGTCCCAGTGCCTATTATTTCAGATAGAGGTGCCCAATTTACTACACAATTTTGGAAGACATTTCAGAAAGGCTTGGGTTCAAAGGTGAACTTGAGTACTGTTTTTTATCCTCAGACAGATGGTCAAGAAGAGCGCACTATTCAGGCTTTAGAAGATATGTTGAGGGCTTGTGTGATTGATTTCAAGGGTAATTGGGATGATCACCAACCTCTCATTGAGTTTGCTTATAACAATAGTTACCACTTTAGCATCCAAATGGCTCCCTATGAAGCTCTTTATGGGAGAAGATGTAGATCTCCTATTATATGGCTTGAGGTTGGTGAAGCTGGGTTAATAGGACCAGATTTGGTTCATGAAGCTATGGAAAAGTTAAGACTATTTAAGAGAGGTTAAAAGTAGTGCAGAGTCGTTAGAAATCCTACACCGATGTTAGGAGAAGAGACCTAGAGTTTGAAGTAGATGATTGGGTATACTTGAAGGTTTCACCCACGAAGGGTGTTATGAGATTTGGTAATAAGGGGAAGCTTAGTCCCCGATAAATTGGTCCTTACAGGATATCCAAGAGGATTGGCAACGTAGCTTATGAGTTAGAGCTACCCCAAGAGCTAGCAGTGGTTCATCCGGTATTTTACATTTCGTTGTTGAAGAAGTGTATGGGAGATCCTTCACTTATCATACCTACTGAAGACATTGGTATTCATGATAACTTATCTTATGAGGAGATTCCTATTCAAATTCTAGATAGCCAGATTTGCAAGTTGAGGACCAAGGAAGTAGAATCAGTCAAAGTTCTATGGAGAAATCAATTCGTTAAGGAATCTACTTGGGAAGCTAAGGAGGACATGAAGAAGAGACACCCACATCTCTTTGAATCTAGAGAAGTTCCAAATTAAGGTACTAATCCTTTTCTTGGCATTTGTTTTAAGTTGTCTTGTTGTATTTATATTTTGCTAGTTGGGGATTTGACTAGGATGTTAGATGTTACACCCTTAGCCTACAAAGAGTAATCTCATCCACGGGTGAATGTTCCTAAGGAGAATATATTGTAACACCCTGCTATTTGAAAGAGCTAGAATTAGAAAGAACCATTTTGGAAAGAATGAAAAATCTAAAATTTGGCAAGTTATGTTAAGTATGAGTTTTTGGTTAACTTCAAATGACCATATATCTCTAGCACAGGATGAGTTAGGTGGGATAAAAAATACCGTATGAAAGGTCTTTGAGTTATATTTCCAACGCCACCGAGTTTGCTCATTTTCAAGTTTGTATGAGGGAGATATGCCCGTTTGAAGTCGGGCTGTCTGGATAAGGAAAAACAACCAGGTTTAAAAGGGGTATTTTGGTCTTTTCCATACCCAATTAATTTAATTCATTTTTAGAAGTTTATTTGGTGTCTAAGCTGAGTTAGTTCAGTTTACGTATTACCACATCATGCTAGGGTTCTTGGAGAAAGAACTCAAGAGGAGAAAGGAGAAGAAAAATTCAAAATTCGTCAAGTTCTTACGATTTTGGTTGTGGATTTCACCAAGGATTCAATCCTACCAGGTATGTGAGTTCACATAGCGTTGGGTGTGTTCACCCATGTGCCAAACATGTTTATTTCAGCGTGAATTCATCCTAAAAAGGTTGGAAGTTTGATGTTCTTGATGTGTGTTCTTGAATATGCTTTCATTCTTGAATTGGGCTGAGATTGATGAGTTCTTGAGATAATTGTGCTGATTTTTAGAGTTTCTTTGAGTTAGATTCTTGTGTACATGTATTGCGTATATGAATCTAAAGATAATTTGAGAAAATTAATTGAATTAAGGTCAGAAAACGAGAAGAAAATTCGTCAGGAAATCACCTGGGGAGGGCTTGGCGCGGCACGCCACAATTGCACCAGAGAGGCTAGAACGGTGTGCCAGCAGTGCTGCCACAACCAGTCCTAGTAACTTAGGGGTTGGCGCCCCGCACCAGGAACGCGCTCGGGTCGTCTACCCCACCCATTTTTCATCGTTTAGCCCGTCTGAGACCTTCTAAAGTGTACTAACATTTTCTATCGATTATAACTACTCTAAATGACTTCTACACATCTAGAAATCATTCGTAAACACGAATCATAACCTTGAATCCATAAGTTCAAATTCAAGGAAAGTTAAGAGTCAAGTCTAGAGAGTTCTTAGATTTTTTCAAAAGTCTTTTACAATCATTCTAAACATGTTTTAAAGACTTAAGCATTGAGTTGAGTAAGAGTAGGAGTAAAGTTCATTTCTTCAAAAGATTATACAGGAAATAAGTATTCCCAAGAGTTTAAAATGTTTTCACATTTAAATAAGAGAGGAAACACCAATTTCCAAGAGACCTTTTAAGCTAGTTTTTGAGTAATAATCTCAAAACCATTAAAAGAGTTATGTTTTCAACATATGAGCTGAGTATATTTGGGAATAGTATTGATCACCAATATGGGGATGAGTTCATAATAACTCAAGTCTCCATAAACTATGTAGCCATTGTAGGTAGAAAGAGTCATACGTTTTAGATGATTCCTTAATTTTTTTAGCTTAGACTAGTGGATCCAGTTAGTTGAGGCATTCTATATCCCGGCAAGTTATAAGACAGTTTTGGCAGCTTGGGCAATACGTTGTATCATCACATAGCTCATAGTGATGGTTGTCGATAAGATAAACTCCCACATAAGTGTATCTCTTTATTATATATATAT
>JAJOOR010018504.1:0-28160 GCA_036250505.1 Solanum acaule
CAGAGTTGACAACATGTTTTTAAACAGTTTGTTCTTTATATTGCACTTGTTTTAAATTGCTTTATATTGAAATGAGTTCAGTTAAGTATTTATGAGTTGAGTATTTCATGTCGAATATCATATCTTTGAGTTGAGTATCTAATCTCTGAGTTGAGTATCTTATCCTTGAGTACTTCTGAGTTGAGTAAGTTGAGTAGTTTTGAGTATCCTTAAGTATTCCTTGAGTTGAGTAAGTTTGAGAAGAGGTAAGTATGTTTCCTTTTATCAAGTTTCAAGCTTATGTTTATGGTTTAGAATTCCCCTTACATGCTCGTACATTCCACATACTGAGCCATTTGGCCTGCATCTTCTCATGATGCAGACACAGGTATTCAGGATCACCAACAGGAGATTCGTTGATACATCTGGGAGTTGGAGTTAGCTGTGGTGAGCCTCCTTATTTTCGGAGGATTTCATTTACCTTTCAGTTATATCAGTTGTTAGGAGGTCGTGGGTCTTGTCCCGATTTCCATCTTTATCAGTTAGAGGCTTCATAGATAGACAGTAGGGTTTCAGAAGTCTTTTCATTTATTTTGTTAAATGTTTTGAAGACTAAAGATGCCTTTTTATGGCGAGTTGTACATATTTTATTATACAAGTTTTCTTTTGAGTTAAAGATTTGTAAAGTTGAGTTCATGAACTTTTATTTCAATTTTAAGCTTTTGCATGCTTAAGTTAGTCTTCAGCTTGAAGTCAGCCAGGATGAGGGTTCACTTGGGGACCAGCAATGGTTCTCAAGTGCCGGCCACGTCCAGGTTGTAGGCTTGGGTGGTGACAAACTTGGTATTAGAACACGGAGTTTATGTGTCCTAGGTTGTCTATGAAGCCGTGTCAAGTAGGATCTTGTTTATGATTGTGAGGGCCCCACTTCTATAAATGAGGGACTACAGACATTTAAAAAAAGTTTCCCTTCTTTCATACTCTTAATCGTGCAATAAAGCTAAGTCCTAGAGATTTATTCATGCTCGTGCGTTTCTCAAATTTCATTCGACTACCCATCATACTAGAGGTAGTCTAATAGAAAAGTCAGTCATTTATCGATGAGTTGTTCTTAACAAGAGTTTTGAGAAAGTCACGAGACTCCAGAGGGGCATAAGAGAAGTCCAAGAGTAAGTTAAGTGTTCAGTTTTAGAGGAATGCACTCATATTCATTTGAATCGTGCGTTTGAGCTAAAAGTGAGTTGTACTCTCTTCCCTAAGACTTGTTTCAGCTGAGATCCTTTTAAGAAGTATGTTTAGAGCTTGGGAAATATTTTCACCTGAAAAGGTAGCATGAGTTATGAGATCATGAGCAGTAATAGTGAAAGAGCCCAGAGTTAGAGGAAAGTATGAAGAGGTTTAGTAATCTAAGTAAGGGAGATGGTGTTTTGACAAGCTATGTTACTATAGTCATTCACCTAGCAAGTTAGTAATGAGGAGTTTTCTCTTATGGGTAGAGTAAGAGTTCCTAGTCAAGATGAGATAGAGTATATGGTTGTTAACCATAATAGAGTTGATGTCGATGTGCCATCGTATTAGAGGAGACTAAATTGATGTGTTGAATAAAAGAGCAGAGTATTTATGAAGTAATAGATCTAAGCTAGGCTTATGATTTGTTTGAGAGGGTCATGATGTTCAGAAGGTTATAGAATTGATCAAGTAATGAGGTATGGTATGGTAGGTGAGCAATTGTATTGATATTCGAGTTTAGTAATGAACATTAAGCTTGAATTTGAGATGAGTGTCATGATCCAAAGAATGACAACATGAGGGTGATGATGTTAGCCTTGAGATTTTATCTAGTAGACTTGACATAGAGAAGGTGAGGAATTGAGATGTTGCTGCAATGAATGTGAGTAGTACAAGTGAGAGACCGAAACCTTTAGATAAGGGCAGCGAAGTGTGGCTAAGTCACAAGAGTAACAAGAGCATTAAGAGAATGTACACCAGTTAAAGATGTGGAATATGTCCATAGCCTTCAAGTGTTACCTTTAGACCTAAGGGGGAGATGATAAGATGAGAAATCAAGTCAAGTGTTGAGAATTTCTTAAGGATTTGGTTATTAAGTGTCCACAGAGTTGTTAGAATACTAAGCTTGAATGTGGTGTTAAAGAGTAATAGTCTTGGGATAAGATTCCCTATAGAGAGGTATAGAATCCGAACCTAAGGATTTGGGTTAAGCATGAATATAGTAAGAGTAGACCAATAGACGCAGACCTTAGTAAGAGTAAACCATTCCATACCAAGACCAGCCGTCATTCGAGGACGAATGATCCCAAGGGGGAGATTTACTCTTGGGATTACTTAGTTCCCATATATTATTTTAAATAAAATGAACTCAACTCTGCTCTTTCTCAAAAACATTTCAAAATCATATTATAATATGATCATTGATGACTCGAGAAGTCATACTGCATAAACATTGATGGTATATCTAGATACTATACTGCTCATACTTTGATGGCATACTTGATGGTCAGACTAATCATGTTTTAGAAAATTCTTTTCTCAACACCCATCTTTACTTTCTCAAAACTCAATTTAAGAACTCAAGTGTTGGCTTTAAAAAACATTTTAAAATTTATAACTCAAATTAGAGGGTTCGTGTGGAGTTATGAACATGAACGACTCAACTCAGGGATCTTAACAGAAATAACAAACCTTAATATTTAGAACTTAAGACTCAATGATACTACTCATATCTAGAGTGCTCAACTTATAGGGTTCATGTGAAATTATGGGCATGAACAACTCAACTTAAGGGCTTTATGGGTAACATGTAGTAGTTCCATAAGTAGGAATATAATCTCAAAAGGATTAGGAACTCAATACTCAAGACTTAGAACTTGAAGATACTACTCCTCTAAAAGTTACTCAAATTATGGAGTTCATGTGGAATTTATGGGCTTGAACGACTCAACTCGAGGGGTTCTATATAACAATATAGAACTCATGTATATAACTCTTCTCATTCTTATACTTACTTCCTCAAAAATCAGCTCAAATCAACAATAGATCTCAAAGTATTCACAATTGAACTCAAAGGCTTTCTTGAACTCTACTCTTAACTCTTTCTTGAATTTGAATTATGAATTCAGGAGTTATGATTCATGATATGATGGATCTCAATAAAAATATAGCAATTTTATAATTAGGAATAAAACTTTTAAAAGAAACGTGAACTCAAGAACTCAGAATCAACTTATCTCAAGAATACTCCAATCTAGGGAAAATATCCTAGATTACTCTTTTACTGATCTGAAAGTAGATGTAGGGTGTGAGGACGAACTAGTCCAACACTATGATAGCCTTAATTACCTGGAAGAACAAGGTTCCTGAAGAATCTAGAAGAAGAACTTGATTAAATGCTTTGAAACCCTAGCTTGAAGGTAAACGATCAAGAAAACCTTTCTTGAGATTCTTGAATTAGTTTCTTGAAATCTCTATGACCAAGAATTATGATTTTCATTTATGATTCATAATTGTATGGAGGAACTTGTGTTATAAAGAATGAAATTCTTGGAGAAAAGTTACCTTGAAGAAGAATCATGAAAATGATTGATTTTTTTTTAATGGAGTCCTCTACTTTGATTTTTTCTTAGGGTTTTGCCCTAGGGTTTGTGAGACAAGAGAATGATGGACTAAAAGATGAAAATCTGATTGTTTTGAGCCTTTTATTAGTCAAGAAATTCTATTAGGGTTTTCTTGGAGGTAAAAAAACAAAAACAACACTTTTTAATGTTTTCCCGTTGGCTAAATTCGTAACAGCACTGTATAGGTTACTAAAATAGTCATAACTTTGTACTCAAAAATTGGATGGATGCGAAATTGGCGGCGTTGGAAAGTAGATTCAAATATCTTTAATTTTATAGGCTATGGATGATGTAACTCTTTATATTCTAAGAGATATGATCGTTTGAAGTTGACCCAAGTAGAATCTTACATCAAAACTTAATCGATAAGGAAACTTCAAGAACACTTATCAAGAACTCATCAAGAAATTAAATTGCTCAATATTTATGGATAGATTCGCAAAAGAAACTCATGAATTGATTGTGGGTGAACGAACCCAACATTATGGAAGCTAACATACCTCTTAGGGATCAAACCCACGGCGAAAATCCTCAACAAAACTCAAGAATCACGACGAACGCTTTGATCCTCTCTTCTTATCTCTTCTTGAACTCTCAACTAAAACCCTAGGCATATATTAGGATTATAAAACTGAACCCAATAGGATTAGACCCTTAAAACCTTACTAAAAATGAATATAAATCTGATGGGGTAAGGAAAATACCAAAATATCCCTCACTATTTTCGGGTTACTTTCCTTAATTGAACAACCTGACTTCAAAAGGGGTTATCTCACTCATATGAGCTCAAAATTTAGCAAACTCAGCGGGGTTCGAAAGATAATTCAAAGACCTTTCATTAGCTATCTTGTAGCCCACCTAACTCATCTTGTATTGAGAGTTATGGTCGTTTTATGTTGATCCAAAACTCATAACTTAAGCTTAACTTGCAAAATTTCAGATTTTGCTATTTCCAATTTAGCTTTTTTGGAACTCAAGGGGCTAGATCTAGTTACCTGACCTTAAGACTTAAGAAATTTTAAATTCCTTGGTAAAATCCTACTTACAACGAAGGATGGTTCGAGTCTTAGTTCAAAAATTTTATGGGCTGTCACAATATCTCCCTTTTGGGATTATTCGTCCTTGAATGACGGCTGGAATGGGTATGGAACGGGGTTACTCTTATCATTCTCTGTCATACCAACTAGAATTTTCCCGCATTACTATTCGGAACCAACTAAGGGCTCTCATTTAACTATTTCTTATAGTTAAACCTCATTCTCTTGTTCCTCCTCATTTATAACCTTAGACAGATTTATCATACCATCATTATCACAATAGGATCATTAAAGCTTCTCTTTCTAACATTACTTCATTACTAAAAGGACCTCTGAAAAGATCTCTCCCATACTCTTTTGAACTCATTATTATCTTATTCTCAGTAGTTGACTTGATTTCCGATCTTATCATCTCCCACTTAGGTCTAAAGCTGACACTTGAAGGCTATTGACCTATTCCAACATCTCTAACTGGTCTACATCTCTTTTTACTCTAACACTCGAGATAAGCTTATCCCATGACTACCGAACTCTCCATAAGTAGGTACTAAGACTTCTTTTTCTAAGGTGTTTCTCTTAACCTCTTCTGATTACATACCCTCTCGATACACCTCATAATGCTCTTTTTACTCTTGTGACTTAGCCACACTTCACTACCCTTATCAAGAGATTTAGGGTATCTCACTTGTACCACTTATATTTATTGCAGCTAATCACCTCAATTCCTCACCTACTCTATGTCATGTCTTCTTGTTCAAATCTCAAGACAAAATCATCACCCTCATGTTTCCATTCTTTGGATCATGACACTTATCTAAAATTCAAGCTTAATGTTCATTACTAAACCCAAATATCAATATGATTACTTGCGTGTTATGCTATACCTCATTACTTGATCAGTTCTATAACCTTACGAACATCATGACCCCACTAAAAAAAGCATAAGCCAAGCTTAGATCTATCACTTTATGAATACTTTTTTCTCTTCTATTCAACACTTACACTTGGTCATTACCTACACAATGACACTTCATCGCAAACTCCTTTCTAGCTAAAACACACTCTACCTCCTATGATGGAATCTTTCCAACTCACCACTTCTTATTCTACCCATAAGGGAAAACTCTTCATTAATATGTTACTAGGTGCATGACTATAGTAACATAGATTGTCGAAACACCATCTCCCTGACTTAGATTACTAAATTTCTGCATACTATTCTCTTAACTTAAGGGGCACTTTTTACTACTACTGCTCATAATCTCGTAGCTCATGCTACCTTTTTGGGTGAAAATACTACCCAAGCTCTAAACATACTTTCTCATAAGGATCTCATAAACAAGGCTTAGAGAAGAGAGTATAACTCGCTTTTAGCTCAAATGCACAATTCATATGAATATGGGTGCATTCCTTTGGAACTTAACACTTAACTCACTCATGGGCTTCTCTCAAGCCCCTTTGGAGTCTCATGACTTCCTCAAGATTTTGCTAAGAGTAACTCATTGATAAATAATTGAATTTGCTTTCAACCACCTTTAGTATGGGGGTAGTCGAATGGATATGAGAATGCATGAGTTAGAATAAGTCTCTATGACATAGCTCTATTGCGCGATTAAGAGTATGAAAGAAGGAGAACTTTTCCTAAATGTCTATAGTCACTTATTTATAGAAGTGGAGCCCTCACAACCACAAATAAGATTCTACTTGACACGGCTTCACAGACACCCTAGGACACTCGAATTATGTGCTCTGATACCATGTTTGTCACGATCGGAGCCTACACCTGGACGCGACTGACACTCAAGAACCATTGTTGGTCCCCAAGCAAACCCTCATCCTGGTTGACTACAAGCGGAAGACTAATTTAAGCATGCAAAAACTTAAAAACTGAATATAATTCATGAAAGTCAAATACAAAGCTTTAACTCAAATGATTTACTCTATATATAAATAGAATATTCAACTAACCAACAATAGGTAACTTAAGTTTTTAAACCATTTAAAAAATAAATGAACGGACTTTTGAAACTCTACTATCTATTTATGAAGCCTCTAATTAACAAAGATGGAAGTTGGGACAAGACCCATGACATCCTAATACCTGATATAACTGAAAGTACAAGTGGAACCGTCTAGAATCAAGGAGACTCACCATAGCTAACTCGAACTGCATGCGGTATCAATGAAGCGCCTATTGATGACCCTGAATACATGTATCTGCATTATGAAATGATGCAGGCCAAATGACTTAGTACGTGGAATGTACGAGCATGTAAGGAGAATTCTAAAGCATAACATAAGCTTGAACTTGATAAAAATGAAACATACTTACTTCTTATCAACTCACTCAACTAACTCAATTCATGAATAAGATACTCAACTCAAAGATAAAATATTCAACTTAGAGAAATAAGCCTCAACTCAATAATAAGTTATTCAACTTAGTGAAATAAGACTCAACTCAATAATAAGTTATTCAACTTAGTGAAATAAGACTCAACTCAATAATAAGATATCCAACTCAGTGAAATAAGGCTCAACTCAATAATAAGATATTCAACTCAGTGAAATAAGGTTCAACTCAACAATAATACACTCGATTCTTGGTACTCAAACTCTGGATACTCAACTCTGAATACTCAACTCAATATAAAGCAACAATAAGAGATGCAATATCTGGAAAGGTTTTAAAATAGTAGAAAACAACTCAATGTATTTAAGAATACAATATACTCAGTTTGTAAGCAAGGATACAAGATAAACTCTACTTGTATATGAAAATACATGGTAAACTTTGTGTATATAAAAATACAAAATATCTCAGTGGGAGTTTCTCTAATTGACAACCATCACTATGAGCTATGTGATGATACATCGTCTCGCCCACGCTGTCAAAAATGTCCTATACTTTGCTAGGGTATAAGACCTCTCAACTAAGTGGATCCACTAGTCTATGTTAAAAGCATTAGGGAATCATCTAAAAAGTATGACCCTTTCTACCCACGTTGGCTACCTAGTTTATAGGGGCTATGAGTTGTCTGAACTCTCCTCCATATTGGTGCTCAATACTACTCCCAAAATATAACTAACTCATATGTTTAAAAACATTACTCTTTCTGTGGTTTGAGATAATTACTCAAAAATATTTCTCTTAAAAGAGATGGTACTCAAATTGCTCAAAACTCTTTTAGAAATCTCAGTTTCCTCTCATCCTAAGTGTGAAAATAGTTACTCTTGGAAATACTTAGTTCCCATATATCATTTTAAAGAAAATGAACTTAACTCTGCTCTTTCTCAAAAATATTTCAAAATCATATTATAATATGATCATTGATGATTCAAAAAGTCATGCTGCATAAACATTGATGGTTTATCTAGATACCATACTGCTCATACATTGATGGCAAACTCGATTGTCATACTAATCATGTTTTAGAAAACTCTTTTTTCAAAACTCATTTTTACTTTCTCAAAACTCAGTTTAAGAACGCAAGTGTTGGCTTTAAAAAACTTCTTAAAATTTATAACTCAAATCATAGGGTTCATGTGGAATTATGAACATGAACGACTCAACTCAGGGATCTTAATAGAAATAAATAACCTCAATATTCAGAACTCAAGACTCAATGATACTACTCATCTCTAGACTGCTTGACTCATATGGTTCATGAAGAATTATGAGCATGAACTACTCATTTCAAGGGTTTCATGGGTAACATGTAGTAGTCCCATAAGTAGGAATATAACCTCAAAAAGATTAGGAACTCAATACTCAAGACTTAGAAATTGAAGACACTACTCTTCTCGAAGATACTCAAATTATGGAGTTCATGCGGAATTTATGGGCATGAACGAATCGACTCAAGGGTCTATATAACAATATAGAACTCATGTATATGACTCTTCTCATTCTCATACTTACTTCCTCAAAACTCAGCTCAAATCGACAGTTGATCTCAAAAGATTCACAATTGAACTCAAAGCCTTTCTTGAACTCTACTCTTAACTCTTTCTTGAATTTGAATTATGAATTCAGGAGTTATGATTCATGATATGAAGGATCTCAATAAAAATATAGCTATTTGATAATTAGGAATAGAACTTTTAAAAGAAATATGAACTCAAGAACTCAAAATCAACTTATCTCAAGAATACTCAAATCTAGGGAAAGTATCCTAGATTACTCTTTTACTGATTTGAAAGTAGATATAGGGCGTGAGGACGAACTAGTCCAACACTATGATAGCCTTACATACCTGGAAGAACAAGGCTCCTGAAGAATCTTGAAAAAGAACTTAATTAAAAGCCTTGAAACCCTAGCTTGAAGGTAAACGATCAAGAAAACATTTCTTGAGATTCTTGAATTAGTTTCTTGAAATCTCTATGGTCAAGAATTATGATTTTCATTAGTGATTCATAATTGTATGGAGAAACTTGAGTTACAAAGAATGGAATTCATGGAGAAAACTAACCTTGTAGAAGAATCTTGAAAAAGATTGAAAGAATCTTGAATGGAGTCTTCTATTTTGATTTTTTCTTAGGGTTTTACCCTAGGGTTTGAGAGAGAAGAGAATGATGGACTAAAAGTTGAAAATCTGATTGTTTTGAGCCTTCTATTAGTCAAGAAATTCATTTAGGGTTTTCTTGGAGGTAAAAAACAAAAACAACACTTCTTAATGTTTTCCCATCAGCTAAATTCGTAACAACACTGTATAGGTTACTAAAACGTCATAGCTATTTACTCAGAAATTGGATTGACGCGAAATTGGCAGCGTTGGAAAGTAGATTCAAATACCTTTAATTTCATATGTTATGTCTTACTTACCTCTTTATATTATAAGAGATATGGTATTTTGAAGTAGACTCAAGTAGAATCTTACATCAAAACTTAATCGATAAGGAAACTTCGAGAACACTTATCAAGAACTCATCAAGAAATTAAATTGCTCAATATTTATGGATAGATTGGAAAAATAAACTCATGATTGGTGTGTGGGTGAACGAACCCAACACTATGGAAGATTACATACCTCTTAGGGATCAAACCAATGGCAAAAATCCGCAACAAAATTCAAGAACCTCGACGAACGCTTTGATCCTCTCCTTTTTTCTCTTATTTTCTCTTCTTAAACTCACAACTAAAACCCTAGGCGTATATTAGGATTATAAAACTGAACGTAATAGGATTAGACCCTTAAAACCTTACTAAAAATGAATTAAATCTCTTTGGGTAAGTAAAAGACCAAAATACGCCTCACTATTTTCGGGTAACTTTCCTTAATTGAACAGCCTGACTTCAAAAGGGCATATCTCACTCATACAAGCTCGAAATTTAGAAAACTCGGTGGCGTTGGAAAGACAATTCAAATACCTTTCATTAGCTATCTTGTAGCCCACCTAACGCATTCTGTATTGAGAGTTATGGTCATTTGACTTTGACCCAAAACTCATAACTTAAGCATAACTTGCAAAATTTCAGATTTTGCTATTTCCAATTTAGTTCTTTTTGGAAGTCAAGGTGCTTCATCTAGTGACCTAACCTTAATACTTATGAAATTTTAAATTCCTTGGTAAAATCCTACTCACAACGAAGGATGGTTTGAGTTTCAAAAAAATTCTGAGTGTTACAATTTCTCTCTTTTGGGATCATCCGTCCTCGAATGATGGCTGGACTGTGTATGGAACGGGGTTACTCTTATCATCTCTGTCATACCAACTAGAATTTTCTCGCATTACTATTCAGAACCAACTAAGGGCTCTCATTTAGCTATTTCTTATGGTAAAACCTCATTCTCTTGTTCTTACTCATTATCACAATAGGATCATTAAAGCTTCTCTTTCTAAAATTACTTCGTTACTAAAAGGACCTCTGAAAAGATCTCTCCCATACTCTTTTGAACTCATTATTATCTTATTCTCAACACTTGACTTGATTTCCAATCTTATCAACTCCCCCGTAGGTCTAAAGCTGATACTTGAAGGCTATTGACCTATTCCAACATCTCTAACTAGACTACATCCTCTTTTACTCTAACACTCGAGATAAGCTTATCTCATGACTACCGAACTCTTCATAAACAGGTACTAATACTTCTTTATAAGGTGTTTCTCTTAACCTCTTCTAATTACATACCCTCTCGATACACCTCATAATGCTCTTTTTACTTTTGTGACTTAGCCACACTTCACTGTCCTTATCAAGAGGTTTAGGGTATCTTACTTGTACCACTCATATTTATTGCAGCTAATCACCTCAATTCCTCACCTACTCTATGTCAAGTTTTCTAGTTCAAATATCAAGACGACATCATCACCCTCATGTTTTCATTCTTTGGATCATGACACTCATCTCAAATTCAAGCTTAATGTTTATTATGAAACCCGAATACCAATATGATTGCTCACTTTCTATGCTATATCTCATTACTTTATAAGTTCTATCACCTTATGAACATCATGACCCTCTCAAACAATCATAAGCCTATCTTAGATCTATCACTTCATGAATACTTTTTATCTTCCATTCAACACTTACACTTGGTCATTACCTACACAATGACACTTCATCGCAAACTCCTTCCTAGCAAAAAGACACTCTACCTCCTATGATGGAATCATTCCAACTCACCACTTCTTAGTCTACCCATAAGGTAAAACTCTTCATTAATATCTTACTAGGTGCATGACTATAGTAACATAGCTTGTCGAAACACCATCTCCCTTACTTAGATTAGTAAATCTTTACATACTATTCTATTAACTTAAGGGGCACTCTTTACTACTACTACTCATAATCTTGTAGCTTACGCTACCTTTTCAGGTGAAAATACTACCCAAGCTCTAAACATACTTTCTCATAAGGATCTCAGTTGAAACAAGGCTTAGAGAAGAGAATACAACTCAGTTTTAGCTCAAATGCACAATTCATATGAATATGGGTGCATTCCTCTGAAACTCAACATTTAACTCACTCATGGGCTTCTCTCAAGCCCCTCTAGAGTCTCATTACTTCCTCAAGATTTTGATAAGAGTAACTCATTGATAAAGAACAAACTTTGCTTTTCAACCACCTCTAGTATGGGGGTAGTCGAATGGATATGAGAACGCACGAGTTAGAATAAGTCTCTATGACATAGCTCTATTGCATGATTAAGAGTATAAAAAAAGGTGAACTTTTCCTAAATGTCTGTAGTCACTTATTTATTGAAGTGGGGCCTCACAACCGCAAATAAGATCCTACTTGACACAACTTCATAGACACCCTAGGACACTTGGACTCTGTGCACGATTAAGTCTATTGCACGATTAAGAGTATAAAAAAAGGTGAACTTTTCCTAAATGTCTGTAGTCACTTATTTATTGAAGTGGGGCCCTCACAACCGCAAATAAGATCCTACTTGACACGACTTCATAGACACCCTAGGACACTTGGACTCTGTGCTCTGATACCAAGTTTGTCATGACTCGAGTCTACACTCTAGACGTGGCTGGCACTCAAGAACAACTACTTGTCCCCAAGCGAACCCTCATCCTGGCTGGCTACAAACGGAAGACTAACTTAAGCATGCAAAAGCTTAAAAACTGAATATAATTCATGTAACTCAAATACAAAGATTTAACTCAAATGATTTACTCTAAATATAAATAGAATATTCAACTAGCCAATAATAGGCAAATTAAGTCTTTAAAAAATTTAACAAAATAAATGAACAGACTTTTGATACTCTACTATCTATCTATGAAGCATCTAACTGACAGAGATAGATCTCGGGACAAGACCCAGGGCCTCCTAACAACTTATATAACTGAAAGTACAAATGGAACCCTCCGAAAGCAAGGAGACTCACCATATCTAACTCGAACTGCATATGGAATCAATGAAGCGCCTGTTGATAACCCTGAATACTTGTATATGCATCATTTCATGATGCAGACCAAATGGCTCAATACGTGGAATGTACGAGCATGTAAGGGGAATTCTAAAGTGTAACTTAAGCTTGAACTTGATAAAAAAAAGAAACATACTTAACTCTTCTCAACTCACTGAACTAACTCAACTCAAGAATAAGATACTCAACTTAAAGATAAAATATTAATTTAGTGAAATAAGGCTCAACTCAATAATAAGATATTCAACTTAGTGAAATAAGGGTCAACTCAATAATAAGATATTCAACTCAGTAAAATAAGTCTCAACTCAATAATAAGACACTAGACTCTTGGAACTCAAACTCTGGATTCTCAACTCAATATAAAGCAATAATAAGAGATGCAATATATGGAAAGCTTTTAAAACAGTAGAAAGCAACTCTATGTATTTAAGAATACAATATACTCAGTTTGTATGCAAGGATACAAGATAAAATCTGTTTGTATATGAAAATACAAGGTAAACTCTGTGTATATAAAAATACAAAATATCTCTATGGGAGTTTTCCAACCGACAACCATCACTATGAGCTATGTGATGATACAATGTCTCGCCCACATTGCCAGAACTGTCCTATACTTTGTCAGGGTATTAGACCTCTACACTAAGTGAATCCACTAGTCTATACTAAAAGCATTAAGAAATCATCTAAAAATATGACCCTTTCGACCCACGTTGGCTACATGGTTTATGGGGGCTGTGAGTTGTCTGAATTCTCCCCCATATCGGTGCTCAATACCACTCCCAAAATATAACTAGCTCATATGTTTAAAAACATAACTCTTTCTGTGGTTTGAGATAATTACTCAAAAATCATTCTCTTAAAAGAAATGGTACTCAAACTGCTCAAAACTCTTTTGGAAATATCATTTTCCTCTCATCTTAAATGTGAAAACATTTACTCTTGGGAATACTTAGTTCCCATATATCAATTCAAAGAAAATGAACTCAACTCTGCTCTTTCTAAAAACTACTTCAAAATCCTATTATAATATGATCATTGATGACTCGGGAATTCATACTGCATAATCATTGATGGTATATCTAGATACCATACTGCTCATACATTGATGGTATACTTAATTGTCATACTAATCATGTTTTAGTTGGAAATCAAGTTGATACATCTAGTGACCTGACCTTAATACGTAAGAAACTTTAAATTCCTTGGTAAAATCCTACTCATAGCGAAGGATGGTTCGAGTCTTAGTTCAAAAAATTTCTGTGGTGTTACACCATTCCCAGAAAACCCTGACAAATTTCTTTGCTCATTTTCTCACCCTAATTCACCTAGATTCGAATGGTTTCTTCCCCACCCATCTAGATTCGAATGCCAAACCTAAGTATACACTAATCTACTAGAAACACCCCTCAAATCACTAACTTTCATCTCAAGAATTCCTCAAAACCTCAACAAAATAAGATTTAGAATGAAACTTCAAGAACACTCATGATTGGCATGTGGGTGAACAAACCCAACACTATGGAAGTTTACATACCTCAAAGAACTAGGTTCTTGGTGAAATCTTGAATTTCTTGAACGGTCGCTTAAAACTTTGAACTTTTTCTCCTCCTGAATCTTCTCTCTAAAACCCTAAATGCTTTTGGGGATGAATGAAACTGATTCTAACCAGTTTAGACCCTTAATTAGGTGTAATTCGTGTTTAGAATAAGTGGAGGTAAGGAAAAAACTAAAATAGCCCTCCTATTTTCGGGTAACTTTCCTTAAATAGACAGCCTGACTTAAAAGTGGCATATCTCCCTCATACGAGCTCAAAAATTAGCAAACTCAGTGGTGTTGGAAAGAGGACTCAAAGATATTTCATTTGATATATTATGGGTCTCCTAACTTATCCTGTGCTAAAAGTTATGGTCATTGGAAGTTGACCCAAAACATAAAAGAACTTAGGAATGACTTGAATGAACTCTCTTCTAAAACCCTAAGCGTATATGGATTTATAAAAACTGATCCAAATCAGATTTGTCCCCAAAATATTACTAAAATTTGTTTTAAGCTGATTGGGTAAGGAAAAGACCAAAATACCCCTCATATTTTCGAGTAATTTCCTTAATTGGACAACCCAACTTTAAGTGGACATATCTCCTTCATACGAGCTCGAAAATTAGCAAACTCAGCACCGTTGGAAAGAGGATTCCAAGACCTTTAATTTGATATCTCATGGGTCTTCTAACTCATCTTGTGCTAAAAGTTATGGTAGTTTGAAGTTGACCCAAAACATAGAAGAACCTAGGAATGACTTGAAGGAATACTCTTTTGTTCTTTTTGGAATTCAAAGTGCTACATCTAGTGACCTTAACACTTAAGAAAATTTAAATTCCTCGGTAAAATCTTACTCTCAACGAAGAATTGTTCGAGTCTAAGCTCAAAATTTTCTGGGGTGTTACACATTTATGGCCTAGGGTGCTTTTATAGCAAAATAATGTACTTTGGTGAAAAAAGTCATGAAACCAATTCTACTGAATTTGCTCCATTCCTTAATGTGAATATGGTAGCAGTGCATACTATGTCTGAAAGAAGACAAGTGATAGAATAACGCATATGAATGTTGAAATAGATACTAAATTATCATAATTTGATATACTTAGATGTTGTGTTTCATTCATAATGGGAACTTTTGATAAATGCTACAAGTTTAGATCCATTATCTGAAGTGAATGAGGTGTAAGCCCACCATGCTAGGCGTGGAACAGATCATGACCTTGGTCGTCGATGTGGTATCACCAAGAATGTCTTTGGAAAGACATGTGTTATTTTTTTCTGATTTGTATTGGACAAGGAATAGTTTAATTAGATACATTTTATAGTAAATCAAAAGTCTCCTAATTCGAATACTTTCATACTTTGGAATGATCGTTTGAGACATCATTAGTCTATAATGATGAGACGAATTATATAAAATTCTATGGGATATCCATTTAAGAACCTAAAGATTCGTTTAAATGGTGAATTTCTTGTACTACTTGTTATCAAGACAAATTAATTATGAGACCATCACTAACGAAAATTGAGATTGAGTCTCACGTGTTCTTGAAACATATGTATGATGATATTTGTGAACCTATTCAACCACCTAGTAGGTTGTTTAGATACTTCATGGTCTTAATAGATGCTCCTTCTAGATGGTCTAATGTGTGCTTAATGCCATATCGCAACTTGGTGTTTGCAAAATTATTGGTACAAATAATATGATTACTGGCACAGTTTTATGATAATTAAGTTCATTTGTGTTGATAACAATGTAGAATTTTCCTCTCAAGCATTTAATGATTAACTTCTATCATTTGGAATTGAATAAACTCAATACTGAAGTGGATGTGATAGTGCAAAATAAATCTTATCAATACGGAGGTGCCCTTAATCGTGATGGGATCACGACTCACCTTCAAAAGAGGTAGAGAAATTGAGAAGAAATAAATCCGAAAATTACTCCCAAAGTAATAAAATTGAAATTTACTCAAATAATAGTAAATTAGAAATTTACTAAAGCAAAAGACACATGACACAGTAAACTTAGAGTATACTAGTACTAACAATTTTATTAGTTGATATGAATGATTTGGTCATCCCAAAGATGTGCATTTTGAGTAATAGACATGCATTGAAGAACTAGAAGATTCTTCAAGAATTCTTTTTGTTGTTTGTTCGCATGATAAGTTGATTGGAATAACTAATGTTGGGACTAAATTTCTAAATTCTGAAAAGTATAAATGGTGAATATGAGATCATTCACCTATCATGTGATATGATAAATAGATGCATCTATAAGAGAATCGTATGTGTGTTTGTTTCAACCTGCAGTTTGACATTCACAAAATTGTGTGTGCAAGATAATTGAGTTAAGAACACAATTTTCAAAATGTGTAATCATGACAATTCATCTTGATTATATTGATAAATATTAAGCTGATATGGCATTAAATGCCTCAAATAAATGTCAATCATTACTTATGAGAACAAAGCTTCATGGTCTAAAATATAATATATTGCATACAAAAGTAATTGTCTACATAAGACCAATAAATCATGATCAATTTTTCTCTTAATTGATTTATGGTCAGGACTAAATAGTTTCCATATAATAATTTTGATGTGCGGTATATGATTCATCGATATACAATGATGCACAAAGATGGATTCTCCTAAATAGATTGAGATATATGTTAGTTTATCTAACATAAGAGGGAGATAAGAAGTAACCAAGAGTATCAAATGCTCATATTGAATGTCCCTAAAGGATAGGGTGTACTACATGCGTGAAGCATGATACACCAATCGGTTCTAAATAAAATAATTCTTGAAAAAAGGAGAGGAGAAAATGACAAAATTATCATATAAGAAGGCAATTTGTTCTTGAAAAGCCTACGACATAACACTTTATGAAACCTCATGAGAGGGGTAGCTACTTGAAAATAACGAAGTCATGAGATCTTAATATGTTATGTTGTATTGTGAACCGATACAAAGATCTTTGATACAATATAACACAATATTGTAAAATATTATTACGATATGAATTTTACATCTATTAAAGCATGCTAACGTATAAATAGTTATCAAGTGAAAAGTGAAAAGTGGAATGATGTATCTTGGTAAGCATAAAACTTATTTGACTTGTAGCCTAGACATTAGAAGATGTCACACTTTTAATACTTGATGTTGTCACTTGACAAAATTAATATGAAAATATCCGATAGAATCAAAATGCATGAAGCATATGCAATTTTTTGAAAAACTTTTTTATAATTCTCACGTGGATTAAATTAATAAAAAATCTTTTGTATTGTTATAAAAGTTGATAACATAAAGTGGAACTCTTGAAGAGTTTTCAAAAGGCAACACATTATTTGCTTAAAGAAGTTGAAGTGAGCAATAGATTTTGAAATAAACATTGACATTGTGATGTTGATTCAAGGACAAGATTACTGTGTTGTTAGCCTTTCAATAGATGACTTCAATTTTGTTTTATTGAAACTTTCTGGTTGTCATTTCATTTTACCATAATTATATTCGTTAATGATAACCTGTGACAAATAGTTATGCTATATTATTATGCTATTATATAATTTAGTTCTTTTATTCTTTACCTTATTGTTTAAAGTGTATTTTCATGTATCAATACAAACAAAATTTTACCTATTAAAAACAAATTTTCAAAACAACAATTAGGTTGTCTCCAATGAAAGAATGGTACTCAAAGAAGAATCTGTAGAATCAATTGATGTATCTTATTTTTTAGTAACAAAGATACCAAACATTCAATGTAGATTTTGAAGTTAATCTAAGATTTATTTGAGCTGAAAGAACTAACCTGAACTATTGGGCACATGCTCAACATCGGTGCTTTTATACTAGTAATAGAAATAAGGAAAACTCCTAATATGATTTGATAATCGTGCGATTTCAGCAGTCCTCAGTGATAGTGGCAGACCTGGCCCTGTTTGATATCCGTTGCATCTGCGTGAATTATGAAAACCTGAACCGACTTGATATTCATATGCCTATGTCCATCCACTTCTAAAGTTAAGAGTTCAAAAATAGGGTTTAGCAAAGGAGTTTTAAGTTAGTTGTAATGGTGGTTGAGTGAACCTTTCGAATTCTAAGATTTAGCCGAGGGATTTATGTGGCCATACTTTCCATGTGTATGCATAAGTTTCTTGAGAGTACTGATTTTAAGCTAATATATGTATGAAGGAATTAATCACGGATGATGTAATAATAAAAGGAGACCTTACAAATTCATGTTGCATTGCTGTAAGTATTTAGGTGTAACATTTTTATTTACTTCTTCTATTTATTTTTGGCTGATTTTGAATTGTCTTTGCAGTGGAAAGACAAGTACGGCAATGATGAAATTTTGTTCACTACATTTACTTTTGCTACTTAATTGTTAGTTTGATGTGATTGATTATGTTCCTCTTAAATTAACTTTTTTTATTAAAATTTACTTTTTAAATAAGTTATGTACTTAATAATATAACATACATACAATAATTTATTTATATACATTTATTATTAATTAACGTAATATACACGTGCAAAGCATGTACACTTAACTAGGTGATAATGGTGATGCTTAGTCAAATAAATGTTGACTAATGAATGTAATTATCGATAGTAATAAGTGGATGTAATAATGATTGATGGTGATAATTGCAAGTGATAGCTAATGGTAATGACGTTTGATTTTGGTGATTGGTGATAGTGATAATTGTGGTTGGGCTGATGATGAATGTTGCAGATGGTAGGTAATAGTGATTATGATGGTAGTAGTTGTGGTTGTAAGAGTGGTTGAGAAGAGAAGATGGAGTAGTGGTGAATTGTCATCTTTGTAGAAATTATTAATAAGATATCTTAATAATATTAGGACTTTGTTATAGATTTTAATCATATGACTCATTAAGTGGTTGTAAAATAAGAAAAACTAACACACTTAATAATTAAGATATAAATGATTATGCTTTGGACCTTTTAAACAAAAGAATTTAATGAAATCTAAAAGTCCTTTTGTTTTAGGTCTCTATCATTAAGTCCTTCCATGGTCCAAATCATAATCATTTATATCTTAATTATTAAGTGTATTTGTTTTTAGTGATTTTACAAACACTTAATGAGTCTAAATGATTAAAATCTATAACAAAGTCTTAATATTATTAAGATATCTATTTAAGAATTTCTACAAAGATGACAATTCACCACTACTCCATCTTCACATCTCAACCACTATTACAGCCACAACTCTATCACCTCAATCACCATAACCTACTATCCGCAACATTCATCACAGCCCAACCACAATTATCACTTTCACCAATCACCAAAATCAATCGTCATTAACATTAGTCATCACTTGTAATTATCAACATCAATCATTATTACATTCACTTATCACTATTGTTAATTATCTTCATTTCAACATTACATATGACTAACCATCAACATCATCACCTAGTTAAGTGTACGTGCTTTGCACGTGTATATTGCGTTAATTAATAATAAATGTATGTAAATAAATTATTGTATGTTCTTATATTATTAAGTAGATTTTTTTTTTTAAAAAAGTAACTTTTTTAAGATAGAAAAATTACTCAAAAGGGAACATAATAATTCACATCACACTAACAATTAAGTAGAAAAAGTAAATGTAGTGAACAAAATTTCATCATTACTGTACTTGTATTTCCACCGCAAAGACTATTGAAAATTAGCCAAAAATCTACAGAAGAAGTAAATAGAAATGTTAAAGCTGAATACTTACATCAATGCAACATGAATTTGTAAGGTCTTCTTTTATGATTACATCATCCATAATTGATTCCTTCTTACATATATTGTCTTAAAATCAATAATCTCGAGAAACTTATGCATACACATGAAAAGTAGGACCACATAAATCCCTTGGCTAAACCCTAGAATTCAAAAGGTTCACTCAACCACCATTACAAATCACTTAAAACTCCTTCGCTAAACCCTATTTTTGAACTCTTAAACTTTAGAAGTGAATGGACATAGGCATATGAATATCAAGTCGATTCGGATTTTATCATTCACGCAGACGTAACAGATTCCAAACAGGATTGGGTCCACCGCTATCATTGAGGGCTACTGAACTCGCACGATTATCAACTTATATTAGGAGTTTTACTTATTTCTATTACTAGTATAAAAGCATCCGTGTTGAGCACCCAATAGTGCATGTTAGTTGTTTCCGCTCAGATAAGCAAGAACAAAAAATATCATTTGACAAATTTTAGATTAACTCCAAAATCTAGATTGAAAGTTTGGTATCTCAGTTACCAACAAATAAGATACAACAATTGATTCTACACATTGTTCTTCGAGTACCATTATTTCATTGAACACAACCTGAGTGTTATTTTGACAATTTGCTTTCAAAAGTTAAAATTATGTTAGCATTTATGATACATAAAACTTTACTTTAAACAATAAGGTAAATAAAAAATGAACTACGTTATATAAGAGCATAATAATATAGCATAACTATTTGTCACAAATTATCATTAACGAAAATAATTATGGTAAGATAGAAATGACAACCAGAAAGTTTCAATCAAATAAAATTGTTGTCATCTATTAAAAAGCTAAGTACACGGTAATCTTTTCACTAAATCAATATCACAATGTAAATATTTATTTTAAAATCTATTCCTCACTTCAACTTCTTTAAGCAAATAATTTGTTGCCTTTTGAAAACTCTTCAAGAGTTCAACTTCATGTTATCAACTTGTATAACAATACAAAATATTTTTGATTGATTTAATACACCTGAGAATTATAAAAAGGTTTTCCGAAAATTTGCATATGCTTCATGCAGTTTGAATCTATCGAATATTTTTATGTCAATTTTGTCAAGTGACAACATCAAGTCTTAAAAGTATGACATTAAATATTGTGTTATATTGCAAGAGCACATTGCCTCCTTATATGATCATTTAGATCCTTTGCACCTCTCCTTTTTTCAAAAATTGTTTTAGTTAGAACCGATTGGTCTATAAAGCTTCACGTATGTAGCAGAATCTATCCTTTAGCGACATTCAATAGGAGCATTTGCAACTCGTGATTACTTCTTATATTCCCCTTATGTTAGATAAACTAACATATATCTCAATCTATTTAGGAGAATCCATCTTTGTGCATCATTGTATATCCATTAATCATATACCGCACATCAAAATTATTAGATGGAAACTATTTGGTCCCTGTCAATAATCAATTAAGAAAAAAATGATTATAATTTATTGGTTTGATATATACAATTATTTTTGTATGCAATATATTATATTTCAGACCATGAAGCTTTGTTCTCATAAGCAATGATTGACTATTTATTTGAGGCATTTAAGGTCATATGAGCTTGGATACTTATCAATATTATAAAGATGAATCGTCTAGATTACACATTTTGAAATTGTGTTCTTAACTCAATTATCTTGCAAACACAATTTTGTGAATGCCAAACTGCAGGTTGACAACAAACACACATATGATTCTCTTATAGATTCATCTCTTTATCATATCACATGATATGTGAATGGGTCCATCTTCACCATTTATACATTTCAGAATTTAGAAATTTATTCCCAACATTAGTTGATCCAATCAACTTATCATGAGAACAAACAACAAAACGAATTCTTGAAGAATCATCTCAATGCGTATCTATTACTCAAAATAAACATCTTTAAGATGACCAAATCATTCATGTCAACTAATAAAATTATTAGTACTAGTAAACTCTAAGTTTATTATGTCATGTGCCTTTTGCTTAGTAAATTTCTAATTTACTATTATTTGAGCAAAGTTTATTTTTATTACTCTGGGAGTAATTTTCAGATTTATTTCTTCTCAATTTCTCTACCTCTTTTGAAGGTGAGTCATGATCTCATCACGATTAAGTGCACGTTCGTATTGATAAGATTTTTTTTGCACTATCAAATTCACTTCAGTATTGAGTTTATTCAATCCCAAATGATAGGAATTAATCATTAAATGCTTGGGAATGAAAATTCTACATTGTTATCAAGACGAATGAACTTGATATGATTATTAGAAAACTGTGCCAATAATCATATTATTTGTACCAACAATTTTGCAAATACCAAGTTGCCAGATGACAATATGCACACATGAAGCCATCTGGGATGATCATCTATTAGGATTATAAAGTGTCTAACCAACCTACTAGGTGGTTGAATATGTCCACAAATATCCTCATGCATATGTTTCAAGAACGCATGAGACGTAATCTCAATTTTCGTTAGTAATGGTCTCACAATTAACTTGTCTTGATAAGTAGTACAAGAAATTCACCATTTAAACAAATATTTAGGTTCTTCAATGGATGACCCTTTGAATTTTCTATAATTCATCTCGTCATTATAGACTCATGATGTCCCAAACGATCATGCCAAAGTATGAAAGTATTGGAATTAGGAAACTTTTGATTTACTATAGAATGTATCTCAATTGCACAAATCCTTGTCTAATACAAACATAAAATAACACATGTCTTCCCAAAGACATTTTTGGTGGTCAGAACCTTTTCCATGCCTAGCATGGTGGGCTTATACCTCATTCACTTCGAAGAATGGGTCTATACTTTTAGCATTTATCAGGAATAAAACATAATCATCTAAGTATATCAAATTATGATAATTTAGTACCTCATTCCATATTCATGTGCGTTATTCAATCACTTGTCTTCTTTCAGACAAATTATGCACTGCTACCATATTCACATTAAGGAATGGAGAAAATTCAATGAATTGGTTTCATGACTTTTTCACCAAAGGACATTATTTTACTATAAAAGTGCCTTAGGCCATAAATCGATGAAACTTGAACCAAATACCTTCTCATCATGGTGCACCAGGACTTTAGTCCAATATATTAGTGATTCGACATGAATCCATCGTCTACTCCCTTAGTGCGATTGGACATGAAACAATCGTCTTACTCTCTTTATGCTATTGAAACCATTATTATTACATGATGAGAAATGCAGCAGAGGAAAAACTCACTTAGAAGACAAAGTACGTCACCCACTAATTAAACCAAACAAAATCAGTAAAAAATCTTTGCGCTAAACTTACACGAACAAATTATAAAGATGGATATTGTAATGTATAAAAGTAAAATCAATTGATGCATAGCTTAATGTTGCATATAAATTACTTCAATATCATGATAAATTGCAACATGTTATAGTTAATTAATTATAGTCTAATCAGTTGACCTTATTCACAAAAAAATTGACATACAACCAATAGTTTTAATAATCTAAAAGAAAGTAAACCAAAAATAATGAAATCTGCTAACCTTCATAAAGTTCCTACTAACTTGAATCAGATATATTAACTCAAAGTCAATTCGTTAGAGACTCATATTGATAACGTGTTATGAAACTATATAAAATAATGAGAAGAAAGTAGGGTGAAGAGAGAAGACTTATTATTTCTCTTGAGAGATTAATTAGGAATTCCCAGATCTAGTTTACAATGAAGAGAACCCCTCTATTTTATAAAAAAAAAATTGACTTGCTCCCAAAGTTAGGGTTTCTAAGTTTTCTCTAACAGATTACCATTCAATATATTTATAACACATATTTTGATTTTAGTAGAAAAAAGGATACAAACAAATTAGATTGAGGAAACATAGAGAGAGAGAACAAGTAGGAAATTTCCATAAAGTAAGGGAAAACACATAAATAGACAATTTTAAAATAATTATTACATGTAGACGTCATTGTTAATTGATTATCAATTATGACATATAAAATGTTTACTAAAATAGCACATTTTCATTATATCTTAATTATTAGGTGTGTTTGTTTTTCTTATTTTACAACCACTTAATGAGTCTATATGATTAAAATCTATAACAAAGTCTTAATATTATTAAGATATTTATTTATGAATTTCTATAAAGATGACAATTCACCACTACTCCATCTTCTTATCTCAACCACTATCACAACCACAACTACTACCACCTCAACCACCATCACCTATCATCCGCAATATTCATCATCTTCCCAATTACAATTATCACTATCACCAATGACCAAAATCAGTCGTCATTACCATTAGCCATCACTTGCAATTATCACCATCAATCATTATTACATTCACTTATCACTATTGATAATTACCTTCATTAGTCAATATTATATATGACTAAACATCACCATCATCACCTAGTCAAGAATACGTATTTTGCACGTGTATATTGCGTTAATTAATACTAAATGTATATAAATAAATTATTGTATGTAGTTTATGATATTAAGTACAAAACCTTTTTTAAAAGTAAATTCTGCAAGATAGAAAAAAAAGTTACTTAAAGAGGAACAGTATAATTCACATCACTCTAACAACTAAGCAGCAAAACAAAATATAGTGAACAAAATTTTATCATTACCGTACTTGTCTTTCCACTGAAAGACAATCAAAATCAGCCAAAAATCAATAGAAGAAGTAAATAGAAATGTTAAACCTGAATACTTACAATAATGCAATAGGGATTTGCAAGGTCTTCTTTTATCATTACATCATCCGCGATTGATTCCTTCATACATATAGTATCCAGCATAGTATCTAGCAGTAGATTTGATGTATCAGTTGCATTTTTTCAAGTGGTTAGCTGTTGATGATAAAAAAAATCTTGTCAATTCTTAAAAAAACAAAGAATAAAGCGAAAGAGACCATTAGCAAACTTACTACTAGATATTGCCAAGGAGTTCGCCAAAAAAATAGATAGATGAAAAATAGGAATATCCGTTAAAAAGAACTCAATATAATCACAACCATGTAATAAATTTACAAGCGTATAGAATTCTTACATGACATGTGCTGCATCTTTTTCCTCTCTTTGAGTTCCTTCCACTTGTTTTGAAGCAAAATAAAATTTCGAGCAATTATCCCCAACTCATTGGATAATTTTGCCGATTGATCTGGTTTAGTTGGTCTTCCTTTACCAACTGAAATCTCTATTTTCAACTTGCTTCCTATAGCCTTCTTCATTTTTTCAAGACCTTTACTTCTATTGTCATGACCATTCTTGATTCTAGTAGATGCATCATATGAAAAAAAAATTAAAGTCAGTTCAAAGTTCCACCTTTAATCTAAAAAATATTGTACGTATGGAAGAAAGGTATGAAGAATGAAACAACTAAAATTTTTGCTTTATTTTGTTGTATATAAACAGACAATTAATTCAAAAAAAAATCATTGACAAAACAAAGAGAATATACAAGAGCTAACAACATCTTTTTATCATTTATATCATGTCTATTTATTATAAGCTTCACATATTATATAAATATCGTTGAGTCCAAAGGTGTAGATCACAATACCTATCCATTTAGTAAAAAGTTCAACTTGGCCAATAACTAAATAATTTAATCCTAATCAATTTAATAAAGTGTATTACCTGTATTAACAACAGGAGTAGGGTTATTTAATTCATCCCTTGTAAGTGTAGTTTGCTTAAAGACATGTCCACTTGGTGCCATTGATTGGCAGAATACTATCAAAACACAATAAGTAATTTTAGAATGTCCATAAGACATAAAATCCATTAGTTTAACAAAAATAGTTATATAAAAGCACCAACAGTTGACAACTAAAGAAAAATCTAAAAATATCATAAATCATCAATATGCAAAGTCTAACTCACATAATTTATTAATAAGATTTCACTGTTCTTTCTAATATTAATTGAACTATTGAAGCATCACTAGCATATAAACAAAAAAAGTACTTTGGATCAGCAGGATACGACTATGATCACTATCTTTCAATGCAAAAATTTTCCATTCAGAAGCTACATAGAGAAATATTAGGACCTTTTCCTAGAGTCCCATGGAGAAGACTAGTATGCAATAACTTGGGACCACCAAAATGACTCTATATATTTAGAGTAGCAACGTTAGGAAGATTTGCTACAAGGGACAAGATTGATAGATGGGGATTCACATAACTTTGGAACATCCTTTATGTGCTGCTAGTTTGGAGAGTATTAGCCACTTTTATTTTGAATGGCTTTGTTTTTATGACGGTGTTGACCTGGAAAGAACCTATCCTTAATCCTGGAGACTTGCAACAAGAACTTGCTTGGACTACTACAACGAAAAGGAAGAGCCCAAATGTAGTAATCTTCATAATGGTAGTTGTTAGATATGTATACCACATTTGGAAGGAAAAAACATGAGGGTATTCCAAGGAAGAGCTAGAGGTGCAACACTGGTAATCAAGACTATCATACAAGAGGTTTGTCAAAAAGGGCCTCTAAATGCAAGTGTGGAAAGAAGGCTATGAACTTGAACTTGTACCCTGTGTATTCGCACATAATAGGGTTCTTTAGTTAGACTGAAGTAAGATACTGTTGTTGATGAACTAAAGTTATTATATATTTATTTCCTTTTCAGATTTTGTAATTCCTTTTGGTAATAAATAAAACTGCTTCTTACCAAAAGAAAAAAAACTAGCAGATTAAAGAACTAGTATGACATATAGAAGATATATATACATGTAGGAAATGTCCAAATTTAAAGGCACAATAACTTTTCTGAAAACTTATATAATCTAAGGTGTTAAGAAGAGATTGTAGATCTTATAAATACCAAGCCCCATGAAGAAATGTCTATTAGTTTCAGTAAAAAATTTAATTGTCCCACAGAATATTCATATAAATTGATTTTGGTTTAGTTTATTCAAATCCAAAGTTTCATTTTCCTATCCTAATTCTATGTTCCAAGTTCAAGAAACTTGATAGACTTTCATACCATGTTTTCACTACAATCCATCCTCTCTTGCCTAAAAAGTCGAGGGAAAACATCAATATACGAACAAAACAGAGAAGTTGTTTCAGTATATGCCTTGAAAAATGTTATGCTTCAATAGTTTGTGTCACACACCAATAGTAAATATGCACACCACACAAAATGTAATATACATGGTAATTATAGTGTTTCTAATTCAAAAACTTATAACTGACTTTTTTTATCTTTTGATTGAGTGTCGGACACAATAGTAAATCAATATCAATGTATGTTACACAAATAATCAATGAACAAATCTTCTGCAGCATCTAACTATTTGTATAATTTTGTGCAAACATAAAATAGGGGGACTAATACATACCTCGTCTTCTTGTTCAGGTTCATAAATTCTTTTTCACTTCGCAAAGATAAAACCTTTTCATTTGTTTTCTCATATATACATAGTGGTTGTCTTGAAATTATTTTGGAGTAAAAAAACTAAAACAGTTAAGTGCCGAAATACAGTTTTTTTTTCTATTTTTCTGCTTTCTAGAGGACGATTATGAAGAAGTGAAGGAATTAGTGCTACCTATTAACCCAGAAACTTAGGAAGTGAAGAATTTGGTGATCAATTTTCTTTTAAATCTAATTTTTATCTCTACTCTCATCTGATATTTAAAAAATAAATTTCACAAACAAAAGGGCATAAATATCTATATTATTTCAGAAAATAAAATTGCACAGAAAGGAAATAAATGTCCAACGATTTTATTTATAAAAAAAATACTGAAAAGAAACATAAAATTGATGTCTTACAGATTGGATTAATAGTTGCACCTTCTTTAGCTGAAATTCAAAATCTTGGATCTTGTAACTTATGTTAATCATCCTAAAAATTAATAGAACCACTAGGGAACTCATTTAAAAAATTATAGGAATCGATTTGGAGCAACACATTAGATCTTTTTGTCTCCCTCAACTGCGATACCATTGCTATAAAAGCTTATCGGACTTGCAGAGACGATGAAGACATCAAAGAGACATGGTATTTGAGCTGACTTGCAAAGATCCAAACTTTTGAAATTAGATCTAACGAAACTCTACATTAGATGTAGAAAACTTCTTGAATGGATCAAACTGTGTCCTTCAAAGATTAAGAAAAAAAACACTGAACATTTGGTAGAAAGGGGATGAAGAGGTTGGGTGGAGAAGATGAAGAGGTTCATGCACTAACCTAATGGTAGTTTTTGGTACTTTTGAGCCTGGGGGGGGGGGGGGGGGG
>JAJOOR010018505.1:0-25671 GCA_036250505.1 Solanum acaule
TCCATGTTGGAGGTCTCAAGTTCGAAACCCCTTGCCAGCGAAAGCAAGGGGTTTGCCTTCTGGGTCGAGCTCGTCGCACCAGGCTTGCCTAGTGCGGGTTACCTCTCATATGTGGTTTGCGAGCTATTGCATAGGAGCGGGGGTTTTACCCTGTGCGCACCCAAAGGGTAGCGGCTGCGGGTTTCCCTTGTCATCAAAAAAAAAAATGTCTAATTCATTGTTATCTAATTTGCCAAAGCAATAGGCTTATGCGTCTATAACATGCAAGTACACTTGATTTCTGAGCTTTCAACTGGCTATGACCGTTAGTTGACATGTCAAAACTCATATTTTTTTCTTACTCTCTCCATTCCTATTTATACGTCCCTTAAGAAACTATGTAAGTTTACCATTGTATCCTTATTTAGTATTCTCTTTAAGTCAAGTATTTAATAAATGAACATAAACTAATTTATTTTGATTAATTAAATTGACCAATGAACATGAATTAATCATTTAGTTTTCCTATGTTGGTCAAATTCATACTTTCAAGGCTAATAACTCTCAAGGGTAAAGTAGGAAGAATAATGTCATTTATGCATTGATTTTGTGAAATGACAAATATTAAGGACCATCTATTTTAAGTAAGGACGACATATGAATAGGGACGGAGGGAATATAACTTATGTTTATATTGCATGTACACATTGTGTTTTTATTCTATAGGAAATTCCTGTTTATCTTTGTTTCTTAAGGTTTAAGTTATTGGTCTTTGCTATAGTTATTTACCTTTCCTAGTATAACAGGTGGTATCTTTGCTCGGAAACAGCCTTTTCTCTTTGGACTGGCACTTTATATATTCAATACTTGGTATCTCACGTATCAAAGCCATGGTATGTATCTGTCTGTCAGTGATTTATCTTATGAGGGTTTCTTTTTTCAATAGCATCCTGGCATAAAAGAAGATGGGAGTTTCGCATCTCGTCACTGAAATATGTCTTCCTTTTATATTCTACTATATACTCCTTCCATTCAAAAAGAAAATATGGATGGAGCTTTAGGTGGAGCATACTAGAGAAGGATAATCTGCATTGCTGTCCAACTTAAATTGAACCTGTGAAAATTTTATGGTTTATGCTTCTTGAACTTCCAATGGAAGTTTGTTAGTTTTCAGTTCAACTTCACCTATGTGCCCTTTGCATAGTCAGTCGAATCCTGATAAAGTATTTGTTTGTGGTATTGGTATCAACATCATTGAATGGTAATCATAGGTACAATATTTCACATTTCAAGAGATCTTCTCATGCCAAAATGCTGAGGAATATAAAAATTTAGACATGGATGCACGGCTGTTCAAAATCTAACCTGAACTAAAAAAAAAAAGCTATTGGTATAGGGTTATTGGTTTAACGGCTTAGGATTATTATTTTTTAATCGGGCTATTCTAATTAATTTCTATTGGAGACATAGAATCATCTAGATTGATGTATACTTTCCAATTTTCTGTCAAAATTGAAGATATTTTAAAGTTGGGAATTGGGTCGATTGAATTGACCCAAAATCGGTCTCAATCTATCTGGGCTGAAAATGGGTCTAATTTTTGGAGTAAAATTGACTAGATTTGCTTAGGAAATGGCTATTAATTATAGGCCATTGAACTTGTAGAATTTAGCCAAATTGAGTTTAATTAGCAAATTCGGCTAAAACTTAAATAAGATGAATTAATTAATGAGCTTCTTAAAGATAAAAGAGAATTAACTAAAATATAAACCATTAATTAAACTATAGTAGATGAATGAAGCTAAGACAAAGATGAATCTGGTTCTTGGGTGAACAACACTAAATACAGAGGAATGATCGGATCCCTCTTATACTAACTGCCAGCAGGCCTGGCATTATGTTCAGCATTGGTTTATGTGCACATCTCCAATCTTGTCCAAAGAAATCTCATTTGAAGGTTGTGAAAAATCTTAAAGGAACTGTGAACCTAGTACTATAGGAGACTCGTTTGAACTCACTGATGCAGACTAGGCCGGATACATGGTGGATTGAAAAAGCACGGCCATGCCTAGTGTCTTGGACTACAAAGAAACAGAACTCGGTTGCCCTGTCTACTGTTGAAGTTGAATACATCGCATCGCAGCTGCCTCCTATTGTGCTCAACTCCCATGTATCAATAATGATTCTTCTCTCAAAAGGCATATTCATGATGAAAGGTTTGCAGAATGATCTCTCAACACATAATTTTAACTAACTCATCTTCGTACCTTGTCAAAGGCATACACCTACAGTAGGACAACACTTCGATCACATCTAATGATATTACCCTTACTTTCCTATAACTATGTTGCAAATGTGCTCTCATGTCAAGGAACAAGTTCTTATCTTAACAGGTATGCACCTATCCTCATTCTATTTAACTATGCATCACATTCCAGCATATGCTTTTGTATTAAAAGAAGCTTTTTCAATTTGTTCATCAAGCAGACAACAACCTCCCTATTTGATTAAAAAAAAACCTCCTCCTTTCTCTCACTTTTTTTTCTTCATATAAGATGACTAAAATATAAAACCACATTAAGCCTATTGGGGTAACAGGATGGCAATGGAACAGGGCGGATGAAACCATTCTCCTTCCCTAGCATCAGTCGCCTTGCCCCACGTGCCTTGTCCTACCTGCCTTACTTTTTTAGCTCATTTATTGCGAACAAGAATGGAGATGTGACCCTTTATTTGAAATGAAGATTGATGAACAAAACATAAAATGTTTGTGTGGAACTCATTTTATATGGCAAGTTAAGTTCTTGATGTTAAAATTACCAATCTCAAACATGAACTTACTATCAATTAGTTCGATTACTTATGGAAACCTCTGATAAATGAAAAATCTTAAGAAGTATATAAAATAAATATTCCTATTAGACTTCTTATAACATAGTTATTTTGAGCATCACTCTCCTTAAGAGAAGGCATGTGTTTCTTGAATTGATTAAAGAGTCAGATTTAAGAAGCAATGTCTAATGTGTTGAGATCTTGACATAATCCACCAGACATTAGCCATGACAAAAATATTATTCACTTCACTTTTCATCAAATAGTATGGGAGAAACACTTGAATAAAAAAATGTTCTTTACCTAGCTAAAAGAATCTAGAAATGTGTACTCTACTACTAAAGGGTACCAACATTATTGTAATTTATAAATTCCTATATATGTACTTGTACTGCCTCATGAAGTAGAATACATATCAACAGAAATGCCTCTTCAAGTATTTTAGCAAAACACTCATTCACTTTCTTTCTTAAGGTAAAGTAATTGTTGGCCTCACTTTCAATGTTGGAACCTTCCTTCACCTTAAAGCTGACTGAACGTGTTGAACATTTTCCTTTGCAAAATAAGTTTCTAGTTTTGGCACAAGTGTCGAGAAATCCAAAACGAAATGACCAGAAATTTGTCTCTTACCTTTCGAGGGACTATTTGCACGAGGAATAAGGGATAATAATCTTCCGAGAGCAATGACAATAAGTTGAGGAAGGAATTCACGTTGAATAGTCCTTCAGATAAGTTACACCGCCGCCCACATGCATATAGAAGAAAGTAAGTCGGGAAAAGAGCACATGGATATAGGACACCAAACTGTACTACAACATGTTTGCTTTTATCCATTATCTATCTAATCGACAACAGTACCAAGGAAAAACATCTCCTAGTTCCAATTCCATTATACACCCAACTACATGATAGCCACTTCCAACATTTAGCTGTTCTCAGCAACAGCCTCGTCAATTTCATCTGCATGCTCTCTCAGTACATTCCACTGATCCATGCTCAATGAGATGCCTGAAAAAGGAAAACACTACAGTTAGTTTCAGTTTCCAACTCCTGCAAATACATGGACAATAAATACAACAACATACCCAGTATATATTATTCCCTATACGTGGGGTCTGGGGAGGGTGGTGGGATACACAAACCCTACCCCTACCTTTGCGGGGTAGAGAGGTTGTTTCCGATAGACACTTGGCTCAAGAAAGGTCTTCTCAGGAGAAAAATGGTTTGAACTAAAAGTTTTGGAAAAAGATTTGAAGAAAAGATATAAGATGAATAAAAATATAAATAAACCTGTGTTGAGAATAGAAGAAATAATTAAAGCAGTTAACAATTGGTGCAGGAATTGTTTGATGTTTTATTTCAAGTATGAAGCACCGAGGAGATGCAGCGGTACATACATAGAGTACAAGAGCAAATTCCAGGGACATGCTGAAGAATCTAAACAGATCAGCGAAAGAGGCCATAAAAATAAGCATAACATCTGAATTCAGCTATAAGCTGGTTCAATCTAGCATGGGATAAACCAGCTCATTCTCTCTTTCTACAAGGTCCCCTATGACCCAATTCAACTCAATTAACAATGCTCATTTCTAACATCAAAGGAAGGAGCAATGCTAGAGAGACAGCGTGTAGTATCTATCTTCAAGAGTGACTTGTGCTGGTCTTGTGCATATCAATCTTTAAGAACACTATTAATGCATCTCAAAGTATGTCAGCTTGAGAAGCTCAGTACTGCAGTAAACATTAGTTAATGTGACTAAACAGCACAAAGGTAATAACTCCCCCCTTTTCGAATTGAAGATACAACCACTAACCTTGTGAAAATAAGTCCACATCCCCTCCAGTATCACAGATTATCAGTTATTTTACATTGTACAAGATGTAGATGTAGACCTTATAGGAAAAGGAAATAGCTCTGGGGAAGAAAGCTAACGTTTGGAAGGCCAAAGTCACCAAGGCATAGAGAAAAATGTGAACAGTTTCCTAGCCAGCGGAAAGGAGCTCCCTATTGTTTAACCAAGAACTAGCATTGGCACAACCTCTTCTTCTGACCATAAAAGCCACATTCAATGCATACGTTGATTTCTACACAACGGAGTAAACTTCAAAATATCTCTAGAGCAATATGATGTTGCTGTAGATTCTTTATTTCCCTAGAATTGCCAATGTCAACCCAGTATGATATGATTTGAGTTGATCTGTCTGATTACAATAATAACCATGCCAGTTCATACAACACAAACTATATGACATGTGAACAAAGCATCAGTCCTGGGCAACTAGAAACAACAAGATTGTTCAGTGAGCAATTTTCCTTTCTGTGGATTACCTACAGTTCATATGCCATTACCTAAGCTACTGATGACACCTCCCAGGAGGGTATAATTCCGAATTGGCTCGTGTATATAGAAAAATGTTCCTTCCATCAACCAAATTCATATAGGAACAATGAAAATTGCCTAGTTCTTTTTAATGGACGTGGCATCCGAGCTAGCTCGTAGGCACCTCGACTATTCCACCAAGTACCTATTACTACTTCCCACCAGAACAGGTACTGGGTACCCCTCCCACTTCATCGACCAACAAGCCACACCTTAAGTGTTGCTAATTGACAATTCTTAGAACCTACTGAAATTGCAAATGCAAATGCAAATGCAAAAAAAAAGATATTCTCCCCAAGTAAACATCATATTAATCCTGAACCCGTTCCATAAAGAAGATGACCAAAATTTATCCTCAAGTCTCCAAATTTTATAGCAGTCTCTTAGTCTTAATATTCTTTGTCCTCAAGTCTCCAAATTTTATTGCAGTCTCTTAGTCTTAATTCTTTCTTCTCCAAAGGTAAGAAACAATTTGCCGTCTATGGATATTAGGATTTAATTGTATATAGGTAGCCTTGTGCAAACATAAATACTGTTTCACATGAATAAGTACACCAAGCAATTTGTGACATATCTGCTTTGTTTCAAGGATGTTGAAACTGCTTGCATATCTAAGATGTGTTAGGGAGAAAATACTATAATATTGATACCAGACAAGAAGTTGAAATAGTAAACGAACCATCACAAACATTGTGTCATGGATAACCACTACTTGAAAGCGATTTCGGCTCAATTCCGGAGAAAATTGTTAAGGCCAGTCACTCCGCAAGGTTCCACAACTCTTTAAACACATACATTCGTGGCTAGAAGTTTGGAGTTACACAAATACAATTACTCTGAAAATAACTATTCGAGATAATGGAAGAATTGGTGAAGGAGAGAGTACATAAAAGAGAGGTTTTTTGGTTCTCTTCTGTATACACAATTCCTAAAACGAGAAACTGAAAAGCCCCTTTTACTTGTCACGGCCAACCAAAAAAAAAAAAATAGAAAAAACAGAAATTATAATTTACTCACTCTAGAGTCTAGAGTAATAAAAACCCTAAATGCAACATAGATAAAATCATCTATGTAACTAGCCTCGCCCAAATCGCAAACACAAACGGAATGAAACAACGAAAACGAAAACTACTAAAAACACAGATACCTAAACCAAAGGATTGGCAACAAAATGAAAATGAATAACTACCTTTTCTGCCGGGCATTTGCTTGCCATCTTTCACATAAAACTCTCGAATATCCACCATTATCCTTCCTCCAAAGCTCCTAACTGTTACTCTTCGATTCTTAGAAATCTGAAACAAAGCAACACCACAAAAATCAGAAAAGAGTAGAAAAGTGATACAAAAATGGTTGTGTGAAACGAAAAAGATACCTCACAAACGACGATGCCATCTTCATCGTCAGAATCATCGGTTCTGGAAGCTTTCTTAGGAGGATTGTCGCCTTCAGAAGCGTATTCATTCTCTTCCTTTCTCTTTCCGAACCTTCTAGACATTTCTTCTGCTCGTGTACAGAAATGGTTTGAATTGGAAGAATGGGGAATGGAGTAAGAGGTAAATACCCTTTAGGCCGTTTGAGACGGGCCCTTGCATTATTGGGCCTCAGATGGTTCTCAACCTATTTTAAGCCCAATCAATTAAAAAAGAAGTGTCCGAATTTATCCATCTATTGATATAATTGGAACTATTAATTCAAATTAAATATTATAATCACAGTTTCATTTAATTCTAATCCGTAACAAACACTTTGGCATTCGCCTCTCTCCCCAAAAATCTTGTTCGCCACTCTCCCTGATCTCGCTTGCCACTCTCCCTCCTCTCTCACTTTATACAAACACAAATGTATAAACTGTGTTTGTGTTTGTATAAAGCGAGAGAAAATTGTATATACAAATACATATAATTTCGTCTTATACACTTATAATTATACAAATATAGATCTTCCCCTATCAGTTCTCTTTTGCTTTTCTCTCTTTCTCATTTTATACAAATTACAATATATAATTGTGTTTGTATAAAGCTACAACTTACAGTTGTATACAAAAATACAGTTACATATACATATACAAATTTATATTTAAATACATATATATATACGACTGAAAATCACAACAAAAAAACATATACCTATATAACTTACAACCAAGTCAGATTCTTATTTGTATACAGATTCCAAATATATACTTATACAATTGATTTTTATGTTTAAGTCTACCGAATATACAGATTAATAGTCATAGCAAACATTAAATTTGCTATGGCTATTAATCTGTATATTTGGTATACATATACAAAAGAATCAATTGTATAATTTGTTTCGGTATACATATACAAAAGAATCAATTGTATAATATGTGTTTGTATAAAGCGAGAAAGAGAGAAAGACAAAAGAAAACTGGGCAGGGGAAGATCTGTATTTGTATAATTATAAGTGTACAAGATGAAAATATATGTATTTGTATATGTATATACAATTTTCTCTCGCGTTATACAAACACAAACGCAATTTATACATTTGTGTTTGTATAAAGTGAGAGAGGTGAGTGAGAGTGGCGAGCGAGATTCTCTGGGGAGAGAGGCAAACGAAAATATATGTATATATACAGTTTTCTCTCACTTTATACAAACAAAAACACATTTTATACATTTGTGTTTGTATAAAAGTGAGAGAGGCGAGGGAGAGATTGCCAGCGAGAATTTCAGGGAGAGAGGCGAATGACAACAGTTTGCTACGGGTTACAATTAAATCAAATTGTGGTTGTAGCATTTAATTTGAATTAATGTTTGCTATTTTATACAATTTTCCCAAAAACATAACTAGACACTTATATAATCAATGTCACTAGATGGAGATTACTTATAATGTGATGCAATGAAAATCGATGAAGGTGATATAATCAATAGGTGATTTCATAAGAATGTTCGAAAAGGTCAGTTATATAAGAACAAGGATATATATACTCTAAGGTGTTTTACATCACATTACATTCAAGAAGAATTTTGACGAGGTGATGAATATGTTTGAATCACCTTGTGTAGCCTATAACCATATATATAATGTATGTAACTTTCAATCTACGTGCTTCTTATTAATATACTTGTAGTTCATATGTGTGTAATGGTAGATTCATGAACTTCTTATACTTGGTATAATTTATATTTCAGATGTGATCCTTTTATTCATGTTTGCAATTTTTCTTTTCTGGATATCTGTGAGACCCTCAACGTCGGTATAGGCATGGAAATTAGGAGTACTTGTGCATTGGACTCGGCATGGGCATGGGAAGCAATAATGTAGCTATGACGATTAAGTGTTAGTGCACAACAATGACCAAGGATGCTAGAGTGTTGGCTAGGCAACAATGACAAGACAGCGTGTTGGCTCAGTACTATTGACACCAAGTAGCAGGAATCAAGCGGGCAAAAATATTCAAAGTGTGAGCAAGGACAATTTTGGCTAATGAAAATGATTGGCATGTGCAGGGCACATGGGCGATTGCAACTGTCGTGTGTATCAATCTTTAAAAGAGGCTAAAATTTGACTATATATGGCATTATTTAGAGAGTGTTTTGTGCCTTAATGAATTAGTGAAACTCTTCCTTTGTTGTATTGTGATATTAATAAAGGTTGGAAATTCGTTCATGTATATTATTTGTGTTTGTCAAACTACTACATTGCCTAAAAGAAAGAAGCAATCTAAGTACTTAGACAAATTTGTATGTGTTGTGACGCTCAATTCTGCAAACGTTGTTAGACTGCCTAGAAGTGGTGTAGAGTAAAAAAAAATGACCCATGTATCAATTGTTTTAGTTTGTTTGTTTGATTTTGATTTAACAAGTAGTTTAAAAGAAATAAAAAAGACTTTTGAATTTTGTGATTTTAAATAAAAGATTTGTTGAATTTACCAAAATATCTTTTAATTTATAGTTTTAAACATACTATATAAAAGTTTACAATTAAAGAGTTATCAGAAAAAAATAATATCATCTTTTGATAACGAACTAACAAGAGAATTAAGACATACAAATTAAAATGATTTTTTTTTAGCATATTTATATAATGTTTTAAAAGACTACTCACCTCGGGGCTCGTCTTGGGGCAGGGCTTTAGCAAAATGCCCCAAAATTCAAGTGTGAGGCATAGTTCTGTAAGACTTATGCCCTAAGCGCCTAACTGTACTCCCTAAGCACGCCCAACGCCCAATGCTCGGGGCTTGCCTAATAAATCTTACACAAATTATGTGTTAAAATCTTTAATTAATATTGTTGACCCTCATAATTCTTGAATAAGTGAATGATACTTAATAATTTTTTAATCTATAAAGATAAGAAGATTGTGAGTAACTCAAATAACAAGTTGTAGTGTCACATCTTTACTATTTAGTAGCACAGTGAATGTGATTATTTAGTACGTAACATTTCTTTTGAAAATATCTAACAAAATTTTACTTTTTCACTTATCATTAGTGTTCATGGTTTTGTCATATGTCTCAAAATTATCATATTTTATTTAGCTATTTGAAAGTAATTTTATATTTATTCATGATGGAGTGATGTTTTTATTATAATAGTAGGAAGTTTTATTGATTATTTTCTTTTAGGGGATAAATTGTATAGTATGATAAAAAAAAGTATTTTTAGAAATTGTGATTCTTTTATTGTTAGGAAGTTAAGATATTAGATTATTTATACTTGTATAATCATATTAGAAATATTATTTTTTATTAGTTTCCTTAATAATATTTGTAATTATTTCAAACTACATATTTTTATAATTTTGTGTTATTATATTATTATACTATATTATAAATTAAAAATTTAAAAATTCATAGGATTTATGCCCCATGTCTCAAGGCTTATGCCTCATCCTATTCTAAGTAAAGCTCCCCTGACTTTTAAAATATTGATAAGATAGTTTAAAATATTAATTAAAATTGATATAAAATGTATCTCAAGAAGACAAAAAGTTGGGCATGAATTGAAATAGATTTCTGGGCTACTTAGAAATATGGTACCCGTTTTTTTCCATGACCAGAGACAGCAACACAATTGTCTTTATTAGGACAAGTAATTGACATGACATGTGTCCTAGCATATAAAACAAATTGGAAAGTTTAAACAAAATCACAACTTTTTCCAATTAATTTCTTTCTAGTCTTCCTGGTTGACCTCAAGTCAAGATCATAATTTCACTTAAACAAACTAAACCACAATTAAAACGCGTTTATTTTCTTTCATTTTTATTCTTTATCTATGGATGGAAATGCTTGTTCTTAAATAGTTAAGTATACACCACTTTTTCCATTACTGGCTTTGAGTATTTTTATGAATATGTATAGTAGTTGCCTAGTTGAACAATTCAAATGACCCAAACTAGGAAGGGGTCAATAATAATATAAAGAAAGAAATATCCTATAAATCAAGGGAAAAAGGACAAATATACCCCCGAACTATCGTAAATGGTATGCATATACCCTTCGTTATACTTTTAGTACATCAGTGCCCTTACCGTCCAAATTTTAGAGCGTATATATCCTTTATACTAACGGTAGTACACGTGTCTTAATTCTATGGACCCGATATTTATTTATTTTTTTGTCAAAATTTAAAAGCCCCACCCAACTTAATTTTTAAAACCCACCCGAATACGTAATACCCACCCCAAAAAAAGAACTCAAAATCCCCAAATCAATTCACTCCCCAAACCTAGTTTCTTCTCCTTCTTCTTTAATGTTCGTCGATCCAGCAAAGAATCAGATTAACTTGATATATTTTGTATTTGATATCTTATTTAAAACTCTTAAAAATAAGTTCTATCTTGGATGTGTTAAGTAGGAGCCTATTTGCATATAACTTATGTCTTTATGGAATTATAATCTCATATAGATGAAAAATCATGATAGCACCCCAAAATAAAAGCTCGTTTGCGCCTCAGTCGTGACTAGTAAGCTTGATTTAGAGTTTTGAGGAAAAGAGAAGCTCAATTGTCAAGTGAGAACCTGATTTTTTTAATTTCAAAACAATATACAGTTCTCATGGAGGAAATATGGATGAAGTAATTTACTTGTCTATGATATTTCTTCTTTCCAAGTAAAAGTATTTGTTACCAAGTATTGTTTTGCTATTTTCTACTGAAAGATTTCTATTTCAGATGAATTAATTCTCTGTTACGCTAAAATTAGAGAAGATCGGAGAAGATAGAGAAGAAACTAGGGTTTTGGGAGTGAATTGATTTGGGGGTTTTGGGTTATGTTTTTGGGTGGGTTTTTTTTAATTAATTCGGGTGGTTTTTTTTTTTTTTTTGATAGAAATTTAATAAATTTTGAATCAATGGATAGGATTAAGACATGTGTGCTACCGTTAGTATAAAGAGTATATTCGCTCTAAAATTTGGACGGTAAGGACATTAATGTACCAAAAGTATAACGAAGGGTATACGCATACTATTTCTGATAATTCAGGGATATATTTGTCCTTTTTCCCATAAATCAATAGATTCTTACGCTTTCACTTTCATTACTTTTTAAAAAAAAAAATTGTTCAGACTGTTTTTTTCCTGAGTCGAGGGTCTATGAAAACAACTTCGAGACAATTTCTTAGATCGCCACTCAGCTTTGAATAATTCACTTAGAAAGTCACTCAACTTAGGGTAATTCAATTTGAATATCTTATTATTTTTTGAAAAATAAATTAAAATAAAAATTAGATTTCAACTAAATTTAATGAAAAATTTATTTAAATTGATTGAGTGACTTTCTAAGTGAAATATCAATAATTGAGTGACTTTTGAATGATAAAACAAAGTTGAGTGACTTTTGAGTTATAAAACAAAGTTGAGTGACTTTTGAGTTATAAAACAAAGTTGAATGACTTTCTAAGTGAATTATTCTAAGATAAGATGAGTGACCATTTGATAGATTATCTCAAACAATCTCTCTATCTCTGAATTAGAAGAAAAATCTGCGTACACTCTATCTTTTCAAATTCACTTTGTGGGATTACACGGGAATATCCATATTATTGTGGTATTTAGAGCCCAACATGTCTATGTCACTAACTAGGATCCACCCATACCTATGAAAGGAATTTTAGCTCATTCCTCCCTAGTGCCACTCGCTCTCAATGTCATTCTCCGCGGTGTGCGCAGAATTTTACACAAATAATGTCATTCTCCATCACTCTCAATACTCTTTATATATTTTGATTTTTCTTAATATATATTTTTATCACATTGATAAGAAAAATACTATCAAATATTTTTCGTATAATTTTTGAATATTTGAATATTTGAATTTGAATTTTAAAATATTAAATTAACCTAATTCGCTTTAATAATGAATACTACTTAAATTAACTCTCGATAAATAAAAAATATCACATAAATTAAAACAAAAGGAGTATTACTTTTATATTTCAGTAAGTGTGTTTAAATATGAAATTGCAGTAATTTTAAGATATTGTCTCTTATCTCAAATCATTACATTTATTTTCTATTATATTTAAGCAGTGTCAATCTACGATATATTAAATATAAATATAATATGTTTATTATTGTTGATAAAAGTATTATTAACATACATAAAAATGTATGAACGAGTATTGCAGTATCGATCAATCCACAATATTTTACATTGATATATATAAATATCAATTTCATATATGGATGAATTAACATTACTGCAATGATCACTGATAGGGTAGTTGGTTTTGGGACTAAGACACAGAGGTAGATTCATGATTTGACAGATATGAGTTTCGATTTGGAATTCTATTAAAAATTATTTGCTCAGTTCGAAACCAAATATTTATACCTATTTAGTTTAGAACTAAAATGATTGAATTTGAATGAGCGCATATCCTTATAAGGCTATAACTCTATGTACGCTAGCTGTTAGAATGTATGCGTCCATCAGTGATCACACGATCAGGTCCTCGACAGAATAATAGTGCGGAAAATAAATAGCTCAAAGTAGATCAGGATTTTACGTGAAAACCCCCTTGCTCAAGGGAGGTGAAAACCACGACCTGTACTCACATGCATGATTTCAACCCAAACTTCATTTCATTCAAACGGAGCAAAGTTTCAGATTACAAACTCTTGCAACCTAGAAATTAAAACTCTTACTACTACAAAGGAAACTAAGCAATAATCCTATTGCCCACTAAACAAAACTAACTCTAGTTGATCTAGACTTTAAGAACCCAACAAGGCTAACTCTAGCCACCAACTCAAATCTCGAAGATAAGAGCTAAACAAGCAACAACTCTGCTGCACCCAAACATCAACTAACTCTAGTTGACACTCCTAGACAACTCTACCCAAGAGAACATCAAAACAATGATGTAAAAAGCTTGACTAAAACATAGATGATTCGACCAACTAACTCTAGTTAATACGACTCAAACTAAAGACTTAGACAATCAACCGATCTACTATCCCTTATAACTTAGGAGTAGATTTACAATATAAGAACATAAGACACAAAGCTCAAAATACAACGACGCTTCAACACTCCATCAGGTCCTTTGTTGAGTACGAACAATGTTCTTCTTTGAAGATGGCTTCTTCTTTTTGAGCTTATGAATTTTCAGAAATTCAAAACTTTGTTTGCCAAATCTTGAGTTGTGTCTTTGGAGAAGAGACTATATTCAAATGGACACAAACCCTTCAGACAAGGCCATTGGCTGAGAGCCTGCTACTTTGAAAAGTTGTGCACCAATCATGTCAGATGTGACAACTTTTAGACAGCTATCTTTTGACTTTTTCGTGTACGCAGTCTATCCTCACCAAGTCCTTTGTTAGATCCAAAAGTTTGTTAAATCATCAAAACTTCAAATCAGCTAAAAATAACATACGCCTCTGCTTAGACAAGGCCAAGACTCCTATAAGAGGTGCTATAATAGGTAAAAAAAATTCCCAATGGAGGAGCAATGCCGCGTGAAGATATGAAAATGTCCATGAATTATCAAAAAAAAAAAATTCAAAATAGAAATAATGATGATATCTAAGAAATAAGTGTTATTCAGAATGATTAGGCGTTAAACATTAACTTACACCTCTAAGTATAGGGTGTCATTCTCAATTGCGTGATGGGCGCAAAACAGGACAAAGTTTCTTACCTATATAAGAGGCTACTTAATTTATGTAGTAACAAAATACATCCTCTAAAAAACAATGTCATTAGCAGAGCTTGAACTTCCTGGGTTCCGTTTTCATCCTACTGAAGAAGAACTTATCAATTTTTACCTCAAAAGAATTATCAATGATGATAAAATTGATTCTAATACCATTGGTTTTCTCAACATATATCTCTATGATCCTTGGGAGTTACCTGGTTAGTAAACTCCTTAATACCATCGTAGCATTTAAATTATATGCATTGATAGTATAATTATTATTTTTTTAGCATATTATAATGTAAGTTTAAATTTATGATAGCCATTTAGTTTCTTATTCTGGACCATACATGTAGTTTCTTCTTCCTTTTTTCTCCCTTTTTCCTTCAATTTCATTTGCCAAAATGTATACTTGTACATAGAGGTGTTCACGATTTGGGTCGGTTATTGGTTAAAATCAAAATTAATTTAATAGTTTTCTAAATTATTAAAATCAAACTAAATATAATATATATTTATCAATTTTGATTCGGTTATGAATCAAAAATAAAAGAAACAATTCATTAAAAGAAACTAGTTAAAACAATTAGCATTACACAACTCTTGATCACTGAATTTAATGTGAATAAAGCTCCAAAAATTAACCATTTTTGACCTTGACAAAGAAGGTGCAGTGACATCCCTAATCCCACCTAGAACTGTCATACATACCATATACTGATATACATACCATTTTTGGCCTTGACAAGGAAGAGGCAATTTTTAAAAATGTTCAAAAAAATATTATATTATGTATATTACTTACCTTTTTTGGTGTGTGTGTTAAATTAGGGATGGCAAGAATAGGGGAAAGAGAATGGTATTTTTTTGTACCAATAAACAGGAAACATGTTCCTAAAGGGAGGCCCAATAGAACAACAAGAAATGGTTTTTGGAAGGCAACTGGTTCTGATCGTCAAATTCGTTCTTCATTAGAACCAAAAAAAGCTATTGGTCTTAAGAAGACTTTGGTTTTCTATGGTGGAAGGGCACCTAAAGGAACCAGAACAGATTGGGTCATGAATGAGTACAAACTTCCTCATGGACATAAGGTAATTTAATTTAGAGAAAAGCCTCAAATTTGTCATCGAACTTCCGTTAAAAGTTTAACTCATCTATGTCCTTTTTCTTTGAGAAAAGGTACATTCATGTCATTATTTATTAGCTGAAATGACACAAACGAGTCAAACTTTTAACGGATGAGCCTTTTCTCAAATTTTGATGGCATATTTGAGCATTTTCCCTTTAAAAAAATGATTTAATTAATGATGTGGCTTAATCATAATTGACCATGTGTAAAAAATGTTTTTGCAAAACCAAAATTGTTTTTAGTTAACAAATAATGGCATGGATGAGCTTTTTCTCAAACGAAAATCACATAAATGAGTCAAACTTTAAACGAATGATATAGATGAGCCTTTTGTCCAAGTTATTTGAGTCTTTTCCCTTTAAGTTATCATGCAAACACACAATTCAAAATTACAGTGTAATTTAACTTCTCCACGTGTTTACTTCTTCATATTTTGAAAATCCCTTCAGAAAAATTCTAGTAGTATAAATTTTTTTACGCTATTGGCGTAATAAATATATTTTAAAAGTTTGATCAAACATGCTGCTAGAACTTTTTTACTATAGTATCATTTTTAAGTAACTGAGATGTTGGATGCAGGATCATGACATAGTACTTTGCAAAGTGTATAGAAAGGCAACCTCCTTTAAAGTATTGGAGGAAAGGGCAATGATTGAAGAAGATGCAGCAAAAACATATTTGGCATCAGCTCCTCATGATGAATCACAGGACATACTTGTTTCTTTGGAATCATCATCATCAAAAAATGACATGTATTTCAAAAGTTGTGAAGAAGAAAATCATGAATTGTTAGGTTCAAATGCATTTGTGGAACCATCCAAATTTAGCACTGACTCATTGTCAAGTCCTCTTTGGAGTACAGGGCAAGACTTGTGGACTCTATTTTCTTTGTCCTGAAAATAAAATCACATAGTACTATTTCAATATGGAAAACTTTACTAATTGCATCCTCTAATGTTGGAATTATTGACTTTGTGGAAAATAATTGTAATCTGATAATTTGATGTTTAGGAATCTTGATGTTCCCTAATTCTTTGAGTTATGATGGCTTCTTTATGAAATCAATTGTGATACAGTCCATCCGTTAAAAAGGACCCGTTTGACCCCAAAAAATACTTGGGAAGTGGTGTTTGTCCCAAGTTTCAAATACTAGAAAAAATTAGTATTTGGAACAAGTTCTAATATATGTGATTTTTGAAAAATCCAAAAATTACCCCAAGCTTTTATATTTTATAAAAAATATCCATTATTTATTAATTCCAACTAATATTTATTACTATCTCCTTCGGAAAAGTTTGAGTTTTAATTTGAGTGATAAAATTGAGAAAAAAGGAAAATTTGTGTTTAATGTGTTATAATTATAACTGAATCAACGATAAGTTTGAGTATGCGATTAATGTATTGTCTTGTCTATATTGTTATTTTGTTATTATTGATTGTTATAAATTATATTATAAGGTTATTTTATAACGAAACATATTCATTATAAAATGATAATATAAATTTATGAGTATTTTAAATAATTTTTAGAACTTATGGTATAAATCATATTTTTTTAAATAGTCAAATATTTTTTGAAAAAATTGGGGTCAAACACATGGTGAAACTTCACCCAAATATGATTTGCCAAGAATATTTGAGAACTTGGGGTCAAACGTTAACTTAGATTGCATTTTGATATGTGATATAAAGTCATGATTTTAACTCAGTGTTTGAATATGCGATTTAGAATCATGATGTCATATCTCAAATTCTCCAAAAAAAAAAAGTATGATTTGGAATTTCAAATCACGATTTCAGCTTTTAGAAATTAAATGTAAAACTTGACTCATAAGTTATAATTAGAAAACAAAAAGGTTCATCATTTTAAATTTAAACATTAAATAATTATGTTAATACTACATCAATATTTAATTATCCTTTTTATATATAATATTTATTAAAAATTTAAATATGTACATTTTAACTTCATAAAAATAAAAAATTAATTAGAGATTTAATAATAGATATTTAAAATAATTTCTCTCTATAAAATAATCTTAATATTAAAAGTGCATTGATACTTATCTTTTTTCGTAATTTGACTCTCAAAAGCACTTTAAAAAAAATTAGTCAAACACAACATGCTTATTTAAAACAATTTTCAAATGAAGTAGCCAAACAAAAATTACTTTTTTCAAAATCATTTTTCTAAAAAGCTATTTTTTTAAAAAAAAACAATTTTTAACAGCAATGTTACCTCAAACAAGACTCTCGGGCGGGTTAGATTATCATTTGTCAGGCATGATTTCAATTGTTTTAAGTCATAGAATTTTAAATTAATAATAATTTATATTAAAATAAATACAAAGTTCGACCAAGCCCTTAACTTGGTCTCTAATTCAGTCCCTAACCCTAGGCAATTATATGTAGATTCATTGTTAACAGGCAAAGGCACCAACAAATCACTAGGTAATTATGCTTAAATCAGACCTAAGATTACTGCTACTAATATAGATTAAAAAGAGAACGATCGAAAAAAGAATTTGAGGATAAGTGTGGTTGATCCACTTATTTAATTGCACAAGCAAAATTAAAAGTTGCTTTTAATACTTAAGTTTAGAGTCTTGAGATAATGCTATCGATGAAATGGATCCGGCTCCCCTCCATTATCCCTTCCCTTCATTTCGTCAAGTGTACCCCTAAATAAGCGACATGTGTCTTATTTAAAGTTTAAAGGTCAAGATTATATTATATTAACAATATCATAACCATAGTTTAGTCAACTAATTTTAGAAAACTACTTTCTAAATTTGGTAAAAATTACAATATATTCCATACAAAATTTAATAATTATTAATAGCATTAATTTCATTTATATTTTTATATTTAATTATTAAAATTGTAGAACATGAAACGTTTATATTTAATGTGATAAATAATAATCTTCAAAAATATTTGCATTTAAAACAATGTTTTCTTTTATTTCACAAAAAAGAATCTAAAAGAATATTTTAAGAAAACGTATAATTCTTCCCTTCAAACGTACAATAACCACATTTTCTCCTTGAAATAATTTTGATATCGTCTAATTCTAAAAACCTTTTGTTTTTTTATTTTTTATTTTTGTTTCGTGTTCTTTTATTTTATGATTTTTTTTCAACATTGATAATTCTTCATTTTTTTTGTTTCTTAACGTAGTATAATATTTCAAGAATAAAGTTTACTAGTACAAAAAATTATTTAGTTGATTCTCACCTTAAACATCATAAACTTTAATATTTAAATATAAAAATATAAGACGAAATTAATGATATTAATAAATATTAAATTTTGTATGGAATATATTGTATTTTTTACCAAATTTAGAGAGTAGTTTTCTAAAATTACTTGACTAAACTATGGTTATGATATTGTTAATATAATATAATCTTGACCTTTAAACTTTAAATAAGACACGTGATGCTTATTTAGGGGTGCACTTGACGAAATAGAAGGAAGGGGTAATGGAGGAGAGCCGGATCCTTATGAAATAACCATTTATCCAAACGTGCTATAACCCACTACATTTTAGGTGGAATTGTTATAACATGGACATTTTATTTAGTAAAAAATATTCCAGTTTATTATCAACTAGTCAGGAGAACTTAAAATAATAAAAATCAAATCTGAAACTTACCCTCTGAATTTTAAAGCATACTCCCTATGAATCTATACCTTTTATTTGTGCTTGGAACGATTTTTGTACACCCCATCCCAAGACTCATCTCGAAAGTGCCTTTAAAAACAGTGATTGATGCATAAAACTTTAACTTTATTTCGTATGCGTGACCAAATGAAAGTTCCATTATGGAACACAAACGAACTAATACATACTTTAGATGGACCAAACCTTGTTATTAATGTGTCACGTACTAAATAGATCACACATATAAAACAGCAACTTATTGTAGTAATTAATTAAGCTGCCTATTGTCCAAATGGCCTTTGATTAGCACAGTCCAAATTATTACCAGCATCAACTCCTAAAATTTGACAATATCTCCTATAGAACCCAATTCTGTTATCCATTTGTGCATTTGAACCTTTGTTACATTCAATTCCACCATTGATGATGTTGGTGATCACACCAAAACCCGGGACACGGCCAGCGGCAGAATCAGCAGCAGAGGGACTCCATCTTCCTGTAATGACATCGTGTGCCGATGGTTTTGGCTGCTGTGGTGTCATCCAGAACCACAACGCTGTTTTGAATGACACTACTGCATCATTTGCTACCAAATCTGGGTTGTTTAGCAGATTCACACCTATTGCTCTCCCTGCTGGTCCATAATTGTAGTTGCTGCATAACATAATTATTAGTATTAACTTATATATACTGACAGTAACAAAAAGGGTTTTACATAGTCCGTGGCAGTATAACTTGCTTTATTTGTGATGTTACTTATTTAATTCTTTACGTATAATTATCATTTAGGTGACTTGATAGTAGGGGATTCCACGGAACATATTTAGCCTTTCAGCTGCAGATCCATTAATTTTAAATACATAAATATGCTCTTTAACTTTATCTTATTTTATATTTATGCCCTCTAACTTTGATAATGTATAAGTAGGCACTCAAACTTGTATAAAATTGAACAAATAGACACACGCGTTCTACGTGACATCCTACATGACAATTTGCGTCCTACATGGTGTCCTATGTGTATTATGCCACATAGAACTCATGTGTCTATTTGTTCAACTTTATACAAATTTAAATACCTACTTGTGTACACTCAAAGTTGGAGGGTATAAATGTGAACTGAGACCAAGTTAAAGGATATATTTATGTATTATGCCAATTAAATACTGAAAATCTTAAAATTCTGAATCTGCCTCTGCTTGATAAGTTAAGAAATTATATTTTTAAAGATATCTTTTTACAAAAGTTAAACTAAAAAAAAATTATAGGTAATTGATTAAAATTATGCAGGTATTAATAAAGGAGGGTTAGTCTTACTAGGAAATTTGGATAGGACCTCGACCAAAGTACTTTTTGCCAGGAGCACAGGGCCACTGCTGATTTGCAACACAGTAATCTCCAGGACTTCCTTGTTCCTGTTTGAAGCAATATCCCCATGAATATGGTCCATCTGGTGCTGTTGCCCATCCACCTAATTAATATTCATAAATTGTCATAAACACCTACTACTTTCAAAAATTAAAATATAAAGAAAATACGCCGCATAAATTGAGACAGATGAAAATATACCAGTAGTTTCATGAGAAGTTTGAGCCAAAAAGGCAGCAATTTCCTTCTCACGGGTATTAGTATCACCGGTAGTTCCAAAGGCAGCAAATGATTTAGTTGCTGTTATAAAAGCTTCATAAGTATAGAAGCCTTTCGCAGCACAAGCAGCATCGTTTCGATGCAGAAATATTCTCTCAAATAAATTTTTATTAATAAGACTACCAACATCTTGTGCCAAAACACATTTTAGACACAAAACACTAAACAAAGCCAATACTAAAAGCCTCATTTTGTTAATTTTCTTTTTAATTATGGTTTTTAGTTGAGAAAATGGTTGGTATTTATAGGGAAAATATAGAATTTAGAGGTGCAGAATTTTCAACTGAGTTTCATATAGTAATTTATTCTGAGTGGAGAAGTATGACTTGTTAGGTGTGTTTGGTACAAAAGGAAAATGTTTATTTTTGATAAATATTTTTCTAATAAATGATGTTTATTAAAAATGAGAAAATTAGGAAATATAGAGAAAATAAGTTTCAAAAATAATTTTTTATATTAATTGTGTCCTCTTTATTATTCCTCACCTACATTTGATAATATTTATCTTAGATAATATACAAATATTTTAAAAATAATATTATTTACTTACGGACCAAATACCAAAAAACTAATTTTAAAATGATTTTAATTGAACCTAACACATCCCATTGTGTATGCTAGCTCTTGGCCACACATCACATGTAATTTGGTCAGTCTTTAACTTTATGGAGTGGCAGAAAAAGACTTTAACAGAGTCTTGAAAATATTTTTTTTAATTAATAATTAAAGAATAAACAATTTGTTACTAGTTATGACTCAGTCTCTGTTTGTTCTGAATCTAGCAATGTTTCTTAAAAGAAATAATATATAAACATGACCCCTTAATTTAGCTTTAGCAGATAAGCAATGTTTCTTAAAGACATAATATATAAATATGACCCCCTTAATTTAGCTTTAGCAGATAACTATGTCTTTCAATTTTGAGTATACACAAGTAGATACTTAAATTTGTATAAAATTAAACAAGTAGACACGCGTGTCTTACATGACATAATACAACGTAGGACGCCACATAGGACATAAAGTTGTCATGTAGAGTGTCATGTAGGCTGTGTGTATATTTGTTCAAATTTTATACTAGTTTAAGTGTCTACTTCTACACATTCAAAATTAAATATCATAACTGACGTCAAGTTAAAGATCATGTTTATATATTATGTTTTTCTTAAAAGTTTGACGCTAGCGAATCACAAAATCTATATTCCACTTTCATTCTGATATCTTGATTACTTGGACCAGATCATCTAATCTAATTTCTACTGTTCGGCTTTCACCGTTTGATTGTTAACACATTGAGACACAAAATATGAAATGTTTTTTTTTTAATTGTTCCACTAGTAAATATATTTTAGATCATGATACATTTTGCTAGAATCTGAATGCACAACATATGTTGAAATGGAAGGTTTTTTTTTTTTAATCACTCTTTGAAGATTATCCATATTAGATACACATAAGTGATTTTCAAAGCTTTAACACACGTTTTCATCAATATAGCAATTTTACGTCATCATATTATATACCTTTGACTTGTTCCACTAAAATATATTACATTCATCTTCTCTATATACTACAATAGTAATTTTATTCATTTTCTCTATATCAAATTTATCTCTTTTTGTTTGAAGATATATATATATATATATATATATATATATATATATATTTGAATGCTCTTGTGATCTGTATAAATGTTACACTACTCCTCCTAGTGATAATGACGCTATATCTTTAAAACAAAAATGTAAAAAATAAATAAGGTGACAGTTAATAATGATGTCATATCTTTAATGCAAAAATCACAAACCGTAAAAATAAATAAGGTGACATCTAATATGATCAAATTTTACAATATAAATGCCATGATATTTTAAAATTACTTCCTCTATTTCAATTTATATGATTCATTTTTTTAAAATTCATTTAGAAAAGACTTGACATATTTTTATATGTAGTAAAAGTTTATTTTTAAAATACCTATTTTTTACCTTTAAATCTTTAATGATGAAATGATTTCATACAACTATTATCACTTATAGAGTTGTCAATATGGGCTGACCCACCTCATCTGTGCTAACCCATACATGCTTTGAAATTTTACGGGTCAGGCCGGGCTTGTCCATTTTTGGTGTGGCCCAGAAAATGATCGGCCCAGCCCACAAGTACGTGGGGCTTTGCCAGGCCAGTCCTCTTTTTTTAAAAGTATATTTTTTATAATTTTTTAAATTAAATTATAATTTAAAAATATTATCATAAATATCGACAAGACAATATTACATAGTGTTAGCGTTACTACTTATTAATCAAATCCACAAATAAAATTATCTTTATAATATTTATTAAGTTTGATTTCAAGTAAAAACATAAATACCTAATTGTTTTCCAATGATCATAATAAAACACAAAAACTATAACAACATTTCATAGGTTACAGCTTATGTAGTGATTCCCTAGAAATTTTAGGAAATTTTTATTTCATGTAGTACATATTTTATAAACATAATTCATATTTAAATTGTAATATTTCAAACTTTTAACAGATTTTGAGTTTAGACTCTCGTTATTTTTAATACTCTATTTTATTTTTATTTAGCCCATGGGCCGGCCCTATCCATATTTCTCAAGCCTCACAAATTGGCAAGCTTATCCAGGCCGGGCTAAAAAGCCCTTTTCTTAAATGAGCTCCAAAAATCGTAGCACATTCCTATCAAATCACAGGTTAGGCCAGGTCGGCCCTACAGGGCTAGCCCATATTGACGGCTCTAATCACTTACTAGTAAAATTAACGAGAATTTAATATCACGAAATTTATAAAATAATACTTAAAACATATTAGGCATTAAAACTAAAACACTATATTATCTTACATACAAGATTACGTAGTAACGAACATTAATAATGTAAAGAAAAATGATAATTATAACATCTTATCATTTATCCTTTAATCAATCATCTTTAATTTATTGTGTAGTTATCTATGTCTTTGGGATTAAAAGAGACTCTAGTCTAGTCATATTCCTCTATAGGTCATCCAGCACATCCTTGAACTCATGTCAAAAGTTTATTAATTCTTGTCTTCTTTTTCCGGTTCACTTTGTAAATCAAGGTGCGATAAAGTTTTTAAGATCTTTATATCCTTACAATGGCATACCAAATTTGAATTTTGTCTTCACGAGATGGTACTATAGATCTTTAAAGAATTTTTTTTATTGTACCTTCAACAATTTAAGTAGAGAAAACTAGCGTGAATACTCAATTAACGTGTGTTTTTGAATCTATACTGACTAATACTTATAACAATAACTTTGCATAAATATAAACAACAAACTTTAAAATATGTACTCAAAAATAACAATTAATATCATAGGCATAAATTAATGACTGTAAAAAAGCATACCCGGATATGTAACAATAGAATGAAACAAAAAGGAAAAATCGAGCCTACTAAATGCATAGTGTCCTCTTAAGGAAATTATTTCCCTCTATTACCCTAGGTTTAAAGGAATAGATCCTCTCAGAATGGAACGATTCTATTCACCAATGTATTGATACAAAAGCAATAGTGTCAGTGGGCCACTCAACATGAACAAAGTATACGAATATTTAATTGTGAAGAAGAAGAAGAAGTTTAATTTTTTCGTTGCTTTAAAATGAGAGAAAATATCTCTATTTATAAACAACAAAGTGTAGTGTGATAAAATGCTTATTGTGCTTTATCGGAAAGGTCATAACTCTTTGAAAAAGTTATAATCCTTCAGAAAAGTTACAACCTTTCATATAAGGCTGGCAAACGGACAGGTTTTTGACCGGTTCCGATCCGGTTCCCGTACCGGTAAGTCCGGTACCGGTTGAACTGGTAAGAAACCGGTCTTATAGGTTACCGGAACCGGTACCGAAACGGAACTCGGTTTTTTATCCGGTTGATCCGGTTCGGTAAGAACCGGTTCCGGTCCGGTTCCTGTCCGGTTGAATCGGTTCAACGGTCTTTTAATTTTTTTTTTTTTTTTTTTTAAGTGAACGTTAAAATTGAGCCGTTGGGCTGGGGGCCAAAACGGCTCAAAACAGCCCCCACCCCTCTCTAACCCCTTAACACTATAAATATACCCATATTCTTTTATTTAAATCACAAATTCACAAATTATCTCATTAACATCTTACAAAATCTCTCAATTTTCAATCTCTCATAAATTCATAAATATTAGTTTGTGATATTGGCTTGGAGTTCGGATTTTGGAGATTTATTTGAAGTAAATCGGAAGCTTCAATTGGCATCTCTCAATGCCAGCTTTGGTCATACGTCTACTTTTACGTAGACGTTCGGTACATTCGTTCCAACTTTAATTTTTTTATTTGTTTATTAATTAAGTTATTTTATTTTTTTTTGTTATATTATCTTGCTTGTTTTTCATAATATTAATTATTTTAAACTTGAACATGAATTTGAAAAAATATAGTGGTAAAAGACCAATGTCGGAAAGAAAAAAAAAATAGGGGAGGAGGAAGTAGTTCTAATTCTAAAAATTTGCCACCTCCTAGATTTAGAATTAATACTAATGATTATACTCATGTTGATGAAACTTCTTTTACACGAGACTCACGACCTATTGAATTTAATTCCGAAAATGAAGTAGATCATGAAACTTTAAATAGATGTTTTACTAATTTTGAGGAAGAATTAGATGAGGAAGTAGAAATAAATGAGTAAGATGATGAGACCCCTACCCCTACTAGTCCGGCTACCGAATTACCGGAACAAGATAAAGTCCCCTCTTTACCTACTTTTTCAAAGACCGCTGTATGTGTTAAAAGATCTTTAGTATGGAAATTTTTGGTACAAAATGAGGAAAAAACTATTGTTACTTGCACGAAATGTAAATTGATCATGAAACATGTAACTACGGATACACAAGGGGGAAC
>JAJOOR010018506.1:0-15004 GCA_036250505.1 Solanum acaule
TGAAGCAAGCAGGGAAACTGAGATTTCCAAGATAGCCTTTGAGCTAAGTTTTTGAGCACTAATCTCAAATCACAGAAGAAGTATGTTTTTAAAACATAGAGAGCTAATATATTTTGGGAGTAGTATTGAGCTCCGATATGGGGGAGAGTTCAGACAACTCACAGCCACATAAACCATGTAGCCACCATGGGTAGAAAAGGGTTATACTTTTTAGATGAACCATTTTCACAATAGACTAGTGGATCCACTTAGTAGTTCAGGTCTTATACCTTTGGCCGGGTATAGGATGCGCTGGCAGCGTGAGGTAGATCGTTGTATCATCACTATAGATTTTATGTGATGTTTGTCGGTTGGAGAAACTCCCACAGAAGTTATTGTATTTTTATATACATCAGTTTATTGTATTTTAACATACATCTCAGAGTTTTATGTATCTTTGCATACACACAGAGTTGACATCATGTTTTTAAACAACTTTTCTTTATATTGCACTTGTCTTAAATTATTTTATATTGAAATGAGTTCAGTTATGTTGAATTGAGTTTAGCCAGGTAAGTTCTTCAGTTTCTTTCGGATTCCCTTTCAAGCCTATGTTGTTTTAGCATTCTAACTCGCATACTCGTACATTCAATGTACTGATGCCAGTTGGCCTGCATCGTTTATGATACAGACACATGTAACTAGAATCGGCATTTCAGCGCACCGTTGATCCAGTGAGCAGTTCAGAGTCAGTCGGTGAGCCTCATTGCATTCCGGAGGATCTATTTTCATTGCTTTCTGATGTTGTGGGGTTTGTCCCAACATCCATCTCAGTTGTTTTAGAGGCTTCATAGACAGACAGTCAGTTAGTTATTTCAGTTGTCTTTACTTTTCATTTCTTATGTTAAAGACTTGAGTTTGCCTAAATGGCCAGTTGAATGTTCATTTATAACATTCTAGTTTCTTCATAAATGTTAATGTGATGAGTTAAGTCTTCCGCTGAGTTAAGTAAGTCAGGCCAAGGGTTCGCTTGGGGCCAGCAATGGTCTTCGAGTGCCAGTCCCGCCCAGGGTGTAGGCTCGGGGCGTGACACAAATGACATGATTCTAGTTACTATAAAATCTAGATTATTCCATCATTCACTACAAATATCTTAATTCACTGGAATATCTACAAGAAAATTTTTAGTAACATAATCTTCTATTTTAAAATGTCTAGATATTTTTACAAGATACTTATCTGAACGACTACATTACATTATTTTAGAAGCTTGACTAGAAACTAAGATATTTATTCTTTTAAAAAATCATTTTAGATATTTATTTATCACCATTGGTTGGTACGTATTTGGTAGAAATAATTAGATTTCAGTCGATTTAATGCTCTATGTCGTATAATTTAAAATTATGTACCCTCATTTTGCCAGATTGTACTATATTATATTAAAATAATTCATGTATCTTCCAATTTCCCACGTTTATACAACTCTGAAGAATTATTACTCCTACCATGGAAGAAATAATATAAACCAGAGAAATCATTTATTAGCTAGGTAGGTTGATTTTTAAATTCACAATCATTCTATTATGAAAAAATTAATTAGGGTGACCTTTTTATCACGAATCTTGATTTGAATTATTTTATTATTTATGTGGAATAAATAAAAATTCTGCTAATTTTTTTTTATAACATAGCCAAGATCCAGTAACTATTGACATGTGTAAGTAAATATTCTCTAAATTAAAAAAAAGAGACTAACAGGGGCGAAACTAGAGTATAGTATGTGGATTTAACTGAATTTAATCGTTTTGGTCCAAAACTTGTATTAGGCTTTAAGAAATTTATTAAATATGTATAAATTATTAATTTAAAATCTAATAATATAAAATAAAAAAAAATTCAAATCCACACATTTTGAATTCTGACTCTTATGTTTTCTCAAGTATGTAAGTATAGGACTAAAAAAACTGTGAAAACAAATGTTTATGGATTTGGTCTCTTGATTTTAATAAACACTAATAAATGATTATTATTGTATTTTTTGTGTTAATCTCTCATTTGAATTCGCACCGGGAAATTCCACATTGGGGTAAAGTGTACCCAAGGGAACTCAAACTCGAGACCCTTTGATTAAAAATAAAGGAGTACTTACCACTCCATCATAATTTTCATTGGTAATATATAATAGACTTACTACACCATGCCCCTTGACCAAAAGTGTATCAATTTTTTTAAAATATTTTTTTCTTGTTGTTTATCAATAATAGAAGGAAAAAGAAAAGGAATATAACATTCTTATAATAAGCTAGGTACTAAAAGTCACACACACATATATATAGTAGCCAAGTTGAGTTTATTCCTTCCTACATTACTATGAGATATGACAAGGAAATATTAGCACTTGGATTACTTATTTGTCCTAGTCAACTTTTATTCTTTTCTAAATGTATTTAATTATTTATTACTCCCTCCATCTACTTTTTCTTGTTAACTATACTAAAAATAAATGTCATTTTTATTGGTTTAATTTAAAAAATTTAAGAGATAATTTATCACTTACTTCTTAATTTTATTTTTATTACATTATAATTATTTCTCAAAAATTGAATTTATTATATTCAAAAGGAATTGTAATTCTATTTATTGCTCCTTAAAGGGCAAGGGATGTGCCAAGTCAATATATATTAAACAAATAAAAATAAATGGAGGGAGTATCTTCGAGAATCTGTTTGACCTTAGAAGCAAAATAAAATGATAATTTTATTATATCTTCCCAAATTATTATTCATTTTGTTCATTGGAATGAATAGTACCTAATAATAAAAGTAAAATAAATATTTATATGATACTAAATAATCTATTGTCTTTAATTTTAAATTGAACAAATATTAAAAATAAATAACTATCCTTTTTATTAATATAATGAATAAGTAAAAGTAAATGGATCAGAGTAATAATTTGTTTCACCTAACCTTTTGATGAATTATTAGAAATGCATATGATATAAATATTGGTAGGTGAAATAAATTAGAATGTGCCTACTCGCTCGTTGGGATCAGTAGTGAAAGCATTAATAACAACTATCGTATGTAAACAAGTTGACCAAAAGCAAGACATTTAAAATTACACATGCATAGTTTAATAGTTACTCCCTCCGTCCCATATTAATTGTTAACTTTTTTTTACATGCATATTAATAATCTTATATGCTATAGTGGAGTATGTTTTTTTATTTTATTGGAATACTATGTATTAGCTATGACGCGTATCACGGAGGGCGGATCGACGAAGCAGTCATAGAGAAGGACGGATAGGCTTTAGGTTGATAAACTTTTGAAGAAGTGCACATGATGCATTAGGTGAATCTTACATCTAAATAAGATGGTAAAAATGAAAAATCTTATAAGGCATAATATGAATTCACATTATACTTTACGCTTTTAGAAGTGTTGATAGCATAACCCAATTAAGAACAAATTTGTGAAGCTTATAATTGGGCAGAATCAGACGTTATGTGCCATGAGCTTAGGTTGTGACAAATATGGTATCAAACTTGATACTCTCTCAGTATGGTGGTGAGGCAAAACTCAACGAGGACACCGAGTCCCTAGGGAATGGTGTGTGTGGTGCCCATGACTAAGGGAGGGTCAACGAGGACGGACACAAAATAGGACAGACAGGTTTCTAGGCTACTAACTTCTGAAGAAAGGGTGCAAATGATACCATATGCAAATTCTATATCGAAATGAGAGAGGAACATAAAGAACTTTATAAAACATCACAAATTCACATGTACACACTTTTGGCCTCAAATGGCATAGCACATGAAGGGACAAATTAGTGAGACATGTCGAGCCAAAATAGACAATACGTGCTATATGAGCTTGGGTTGTGACAATTATGATATCAAAGCTAGATACTACCTCAAAACGATGGTGAACAAACCACAACGAGGATGTTGAGTCCCTTGGGGGTATATGTGACATCCATGGCGAAGGGCATGCCGACAAGGACGAGTCACAAAGGGAATGGCAAGCTTCTGAAGAAGCGCATGATACCTTAGCTGAATCCATATTGGAACGAGAGGAAAGTGGAAATTTTTAATTAGAAGGCATAACACAAACTCATATGATGTGCGTGCTTTTAGGCTCGACGATGACGTAGCTTGAGAGACAAATCAGTGATACCTATTGAACCAAAGTGGACATTACATGTCATGAGCTTGGATCATGACATTAGCTCCATTCCACTTTATGTAGTACTATATATACTTATTGGTCCTTTACAAAAAAGAATGATACTATTTATATTTGAAAATGATTTAACTTTTAACTTTCTATTTTACTCTTAATGACGTACTTTTATAGCCACAGAAATCTCATGGCATGTTTTACACCACAAGTTAAAAAAAATTCTCTGTATCCCGTCAAACTATGCTACATAAATTGAAACAGAGAGAATATGTAAGGAACCCCAGGGGAATTGAGAGTTTTTTACATTAAATCCTGCATTTGGAATATCCATTTGTACAAGACATATACAGTTGGTGAGTAATATATTAGCATCTCTAACTAGTAAGTATCCCTAATTTTCAGTAACATGTATACTCTACTTCAATAAGAAACTATTTGAGCAAAGCTTAGGATCCATTTGTTTGAGCTTGAGCACTATCTTGTTGAGCAAAAATTCTTTTGATGGCTTCTTCCTTCTCATCAATGAAGTCAAAGAAACTGTAGATCACATGTGTACATCTGGTGTTCGAGGGAGAAGAAAGGTCCGTATGCTTCCTTTTGTATCGTATATATTGGCAAATACTTCTGAGTAAAAAGATTAACAGAGCAAGGACAGTGACAGCACCAGATAAAAGATAGAGTGCCCAAAAGCTGCTCAAGTGGAGCTGGTTCGGCACTGAGTCTTTTCTCCTATCTGTTGGACAACCTAATTGGCAAAACCACTTTTTGTGTATCTCTTGAAGTTTCCCACTGTCCGCCAGTTTCAGGATTGCTGTTGACATATCGTTAGCCAGAGGAGAATCCTTTTTGAAAGCCTGCATTTCGTACGAGGCAAAGAAACATTCAGTTAAAAGTATAAATTGAACATAACCATGCAATGAGAAGTGATTCGCATTTAGGCCAAGTTAGTTTGAAGCTAAGTCTGTAAATTGAAGGACTTTCTCGAACATTCTACTACTAGTGGAATTAGTCATGACCAAGTCCAAAGTTATCAATACAAGGTGACTTCACTCATTTGCAGCAGTTCAAGTTATGCGATATTATTGGAGGTGTGTTAATCAGCAGAAAGTTTTAAACTGAATAAAAGGTGCATATGTATAGACCACTTACAAAACCCCATCCGCTCTTAGTAAATGGTCGACCAATGATCCCAAAATCAGTACGGTTTTGAAGGAACAACTCCATGTATGGAAGTTCATCAACAATTGCCATCACTCCTCCATTTCCTGAGCCTTGCCGCAGAGCAGCTTCAAATTCTTCTGGAGATCGTAGAGATTTTAATCTTGATGGAGCTATGTTGAGAATGTCTTTCAAATAGCTATAGGCAAATGACCCAACTTGATATCCAATAAATGAGTTGCTTGCAATCAAGCTATCAATTCCTGTGATCGGTGATGAAAGTTGCTGCACTGTAAGGATGGATGTCAAACTTGCTGTATAGCTTGATGTGATCACCAGGAGTAAGAATAGCCAAACCACCATTACCATTCGACCAAGAGTGCTTACGGTATTCTCTTCTGGAAATTTACAAGATAAAGTTACTAGCCTGCTAGAAGGATGGCTAATCACAGACAAAGCATAATTTGAGCTTGATTCTTTTCATATACTAAGATCAAGCCATAAAAACTAGAAATGAAAAACCAAATAAATGCTTACGGTTTGTTTTGAATAGTGTCGAGAAGCTGAACCTGGATAATGTTTGGAAAGAGTTAATAAGAGATGGTTGGAAAGGGTGTGTGCAGTCTTATTAGTATACCTGTTACTAGTGAATATAGAAGGATAAAATACGTACTAGTAATACTGAACATAGGGACTCACAGGAACATTGTTGTTAGCTGTCTCTTTGGAGGACCACGAAAGTCCTCATTGACGCGATGCTCAAGTATCCAAATGACCACTGCTATTATAAGAAATGAAAGAGCTGTAACACCCCACATTTCCAGTGTAAAAGGTTTAAGGAAAACCCAAGCACTTGATTCTGAAGTATCAATGGGGGCTACTATGACAAGGCCTGTAGACACATAAGGCTGAGTGAAATCAACCATCCTTGTCCTATTTGTGACAATAGCAATGTCTCCAACGGCTGCATCAAAAACCTACAAACAATCTTCAAAAGAATGAGCTGCATTTCCATGGCTTAAAAAAGAGATAGGCGGTGGTGTGGAAACTTATTCTTGTAATTTACATCAGCTAGGCTATATAAGTGAATGGCAGTACAAAGTATATTTTATATGGAAGGAAAGAATAATAAGAAACAAGAGGCAAGTTTAAGATGGCATTTGGTACTCGTTAAGAGAGAGTAACAAAATATACTCACATCAGTTGCAACCATATTCACGAATGCATCATAATCTGGATTGGCAAGACCAGTACCAAATGGCACAAATCTGAAAGGAATATCATAAGGTACAAGCTTTCGTGCTTCGTAAAACAGATCTATGCAATAACCTTGTACATTGTGGCTGGCGTTCAGCGTCACAAACTCAGTAAAACTAGCTCTTCTTGGAAATCCAATTCTCAAGGGTCTTTCATCATTAGCAATAACCCAACCACGTGGTGTTTCGCTTTTCCCACCAGGCCAAGTTACACTCTTGAGATTCTGATTTAACCTGGTAGCAGCTGTTTCTTTGTTTTGTAGTGATTTTGGAGGTAAAACCGAGAGACCAGAAAAATTTGACCAGTAGCCAACTGTGTGAATCTCCTGTTTGGCAATGTTCATGACTTCATAACCACTACCAATAAGATTTCTATCTTGACTGAAATGAATCTTTCCTGTCAAGCCAGTGAAGTTTGTTAGTGATAAGATATTCATTAGAAGTCCTCCACCATCAAATTCTTTAAGTTTCCCAAGCTGTAATTTATCACTTGTTGTACCATTTAACATATTGCTGAGAGAAAAGCTTATGTTCCCTCCCTGTTGAAGTAGGTTATCAATCGAACGTGCTACTACCCACACAGTATCATAAGCATAAAGACCATATGCAGTCAATCCTGAGTGAACCAGCTCATTCTGCTGCAACTTTCTCCAGCGAGCCAAAAAAGCTCTTTTCCGGGCAGTTTGTGGAATATAGGGACGAAGACTGATTACGCCTTCAACAGTGCTTAGAAAAGATCTGTTTTTTGGGGAGAAAGAATCTAAAGTAGTAGAAAACCAATCAGTCATAAGCCACACATAATTGCTCCCATTCATTTTCAGCTTATGGACCGCGTTGAAGAATCTTAACTGGGAGTCAGGATTGATATGCACAACAAAAACACGAGGTCCTAATGATTTCGATTGATTTAGCACATACATAATGTCAGTGATGTCATAATTGATAGGTAATGGAAGCTTATATGAGATCTTTGACATTTTATTAGCAAGTGCATCATTTAAAGCAGCTATGCCATTTCTCCCATAGTCGTCATCCAGAAATATAGCAATGACTTCTTTCCATTCATAAAAGTAGACAATGTCAGCAACAGCTTCCATTTGGGATTGATCACTCTGTGTTGTTCGAAGGAAAAATGGGAACTGGAGGGAAGACAGTGTTGGATCAGTGGCAGCATACGAGATAAGAGGAACATGAAGACCATTTGAAATGAAAGAAATCATATGAGCTATTGCAGAAGACTGTGGACCAATTACTGCCACCACTTGCTTCTCAATAACCTGTAAAGCTGACAAAAAGAACTCGAATCGTTAACTATGCTGGAGGGATTCTTGAACATGACTATCAACTTAAGGGCGTAATCTCTGTGTCTCCAGATGATATATCTATACCTAGAAAGCATTCCTTTTCTTTTTTGTTGTTGCTGACTGGAAAGAAAATTACAGATGCTTATGATGCCTACACACTCGTTGATCTTGTCCTTTAATATGAGCTTTCTTATGCTTATATAGTAAATATTCTGAGTATATTTTTATTGAAGAAATGTAATACTTTTGCATTACATCTACCAGAAAAGAAGATACATTATGTTTGCACTGAAGTAGCTTAGCAAGTTTCTACAGAACATCACCACTGGACCCAAGAAATGATTCAGAATACTCCTACAATAAGTGCTCCCTCTTGTAAAGATTAAAAAGGGCAAAAAAATCTAAAGAGAAGGAAAAATGAAATCCCAGAAACTAGAAGTTAGTTTACATAATTGCTTCTTTTGCTACTTTGGAAATCTTAATAATGACTGGTCTCTGGGGTATGGAAACTGGAAAGTGCATAAAGTTGGTTTTCACCTCCTTCAGAAACAAATTAGAGAATCTTCTTTTCATAAATTAGAGAAATAAACAACTCAAAATAACCAAAAACAACAACAATGACTATTGAGAATTAGTGGTTTTAAACTAGTAGTTCATTATGAAAATAGCTAATGAAGTATCACTAGTGGAATGGCTCAAAGATGTCCACCATAGGTTAGTCAAGAGATTTTGGTGACCTAAGTATTACTACAAGCTTCTTGTGGAATTAGTTGAGGTGAGCACAAACAGGTATGAACACTACCTTCAATGAAAAATATTACTCCTACAAGCTTAGCTTGTGTAGCGAAAAGCTCCAACTCATCGCCCTCTAATTCGAGCTTAATAAATACAACAACAACACCAAATCTAGTGTAATCCCACAAGTGGGGTCTAGAGAGGATAAAGTGTATGCACATCTTGCCCTAGAGAGGTTATTGGAGAGAGGTTGTTTCCAATAGACTCTCAGCTCAAGTTTAATAACTAATAAAGTAAATTCTGAAATGATTACAACAAGAATTTTCCACTAACATCAGAACAAGTGACAACTTTAAAATAACCAAAGTGGGAAGAGTTAAAATATTTACCTCCAATGGACCCCTTAAAGACACTGCATTCAGAATCCTCCATAATCAAATTAAGACTAGTCCCATTCAGTATGCTAGGATCCCCATTGATATCAGAAACTGCTAACTCCATAGCTTTCTTGGCTGCCCTACCTATGACTGAATCAAAATCAAAAACTGCACCAACTTTAACAACATCAGGTCTTTCACAGTTCCCATGTTTATTCTGCAACACCCAAATGAAAACAAACAGTGGCAACACTCCCCCAAGAGTCCTCATCTTCATTCCACCACTTCAAGAAACTCAGAAAATGAATAAAGTTTGAAACTTTACTCAAGAAACCATATGGGGTAACTAATTTCAAGTCAATCAAGTCAAGAAAACCAGACCCTTTAAAGGGCAGAAGAGATGATGGTGAAAAAAAGAACAGAGTTTGTCAAAGAGGAAATTACAGATACAAAATTAAGTTCCATGTGGGACATTGGAGGAGCCCATTTCACTGAACAGTCTGAAATTGAGAAAAACATGATGATATATGGAGTAATAAATTCTTGAAACTTCAAACTAGTGAAGCAGCCTTTGAGTAATTTGGAAAGAGATAGGTGCTCCAATGAGATAGCTTTGTTATAAATGAGTCAGCAAGCTACAAATTGAGAGAACAGAAGGTCCCACAAGGGGTTGATGAGATTGGTAATCGACTGTTTAAATTTATTTATCTTACTTTTTTAATCGATTCAAAAGATGACATCTTTTATCTTTAGTATGTTATAGCTTTCTTTAGTTTAAAACTACACAATCCAAAAATAAATAAAAATTACTTTTTAAAATTTCATATCAAATCAAAATTAAGATAAATGAATTAAAACGAAAAGCTAGAAAGAATTTAGACTTGTGTGTAAAATAAGGATCATGTTCCCACAACGGAAAAGGTTAGGAGAAGAAAGAAGATTAGAGAGAATCTAATGCTCTATAGGAAGAGAAAAAGGTACTTAATTAATTGGATGAACTGACAAACATGTACGATGATGATCCAGTTGCAATTTTATTAGATTTTTCATCTTTTTGACATTTTCATTTCAAATGTACCCATTTGCTATTAAAGAGGATGCTGTCTCAAAGAGTTAATGATAGATCTACTATTGTCTCACCGACTCGTGTGATAAAAAGTAAATTCAAAATATATATTTATAGATTTAATGATAGATCTACTATTGTCTTAATGACTCGTTTGACAAAAGTAAATCCAATATATATATGTTATACCTATTTGTCAGAATTTTTTACTTTTCTGTTTGCTTAATGAATTGAACATACAATCTTAAAATGAAAAGGGACCATGCTTACCACCTATTGTCTATTTTTCATTACGAATTAACATTTTTATTTTCACTATAAATAATATCTGAAAATGTATTTGAAAATTCATTTGATATTTTGTGTGAGATAAAATGTGAAATGGAAAAGAAATACTACAAAAAGAAGCACCTAAAATAGCAGAAAAAGAAAAGAATAAACAACTTGTATTCAGATCATCTTACATATAATAAGCCTGTGTACTGATTATTAATATAAAAAAAAATCATCATATTCTAATAACTTTAAACCTAATTAATTTTATGCTTCTTGGATGTATATGAGTAATAATTATTAAGTGGCTTTTGATGCCACTATCATTTTAATTACGTAAAAAAATAATTTAAAAATGGCTTTGTACTTCAAAACTATTTATATTATACTCTACTCATTTTAAGTACTTGCTCTTCCGAGCCCTATCTCATTTAAGCCACAAACTTATTTAATTTAACCCCTCATTCACGTGTTAATTATATTTGTTATCAAAATTACTTCTTTCGATCTCATCCTTTTAACATTATCTTCAACTTATTTCTTAATTTTTTGAAATATTCTAATGTATCAATTTATTTTTAATGTTAATCCATTTTTATTATGTAACTGTTCTCACATGGATGGTTTTATATCACATATGCTTATATATAAAGCAATATAAACAAGTAGAAGAATATAATCTTTAATTTAATTAAAGTTGATTATTGAGCATCTATATATTTTCAACTTTCGTTCCACCAAGAAAAAGAAAAAGTTTAAATTAATTAAAAAGAAAAAGTTTCTTTAAGTTTTGCTCGTTCTCAAGGAATCTAGACAACTATATTATATACGCACAACACGTCCAAGTCCAAACACTTCAAAAGACTCTTTAAGTTTATACCTTTATTTTATTTATTATATGTTCCCATGCAACAGGAACTTGGCCTCTTTTTTTTTTTTAATGGATACCTTCAAAAAGAAATCTTGTAACAGAAGAACTATAGAAAGGGTTACGTTCGTTTAGACATGATTTGAAATCAGGTTGAATTGATGTTGGAATTTTATTTGAATATGTAATTTAGATTTCTAAAGTCATATTTCTTTTTTATAAACATAAAAATCTCATAATTTGTGAAAACTATTAGAACTTCTCCAATTCTTATACAATCTTAATAAATGAGCAAACTATACTTTAAAAACAAGATACCGAAATATTCTCACGCACCAAATTGATAAATCACATATGTCCCACCGTGTTTCTTTTATAAATAATATTTGCAATTATAAACTTTCAAATACATATAATTTTACAAAGATTCGGTGGTTCAATAAATCAACAATAATGGTAATTAGCTATTCTTTGATAAAATCCTTTCACATGGTACAAACAATCTCTTCACGTTGAACATGACTCTTTTCTAGCAAAATTTTAAATTATGGGTCTGTTTTTTGTACAATATAAACTTATGAGTTTAAGTTTTATATTTGAAAAAATTGAAATCACAATTTAAAATTCAACTCCCTACTTTTTGGAGAATTTGGAATTTAAAATCGTGATTTGCATTGGAATTGAAATTTCAGAACTTTGAAATCAGACTCCCAAATTCTTTGGCCTAAAAGCTTACAGATACTAGAGTTAGAAATCTATATATTAATAAAGCTGGATATAGAAATGGTGACATGACACCTCTCTATGGCCTGGCCAGCTTTTGGATTTATATTTATTCTCATTTTTTTGCCATTTTTCTGATTTTTAATTACATTTTTGGTTGATTTCTTCTATTAATTAATTAAAGGACTATTAATAAAAACTTCATAACACCCAATTATAAATATGGGATTCCAGAAAAAGTCCAAATGAATGCAGCCTACGTTGAGGCACTTTAATACCAATCTAAACCCGTTTACTGTACAAATGCAATTAGGCACTATTAATGTACTTAATATTCATTTACTTATAATTATACTCAAATTCGTCGGACTTCTCTTACGTTATGTTACTATTTTTTAATTACTATAAATACTAAAGAAAATTATTTCTAGTGTATAACATTCTTTCTTTCACTTTCACAGCTTTCATTAGTGTTAATTTGCTCTTTTTTCATTTGAAACTCTTTTTCCATAAAATAATAATAAAAAAGTTTGTCCTTTGTTTTGATTTTGGCACAATTATTGATTTTACATACTATTCTGAAGCAATTTTTTGTTATTAGGAAATAACAAAGAATTGACATATGGCTTTACTGGTGAAAAGTATTTGTCCAAATTCAAGCTTGAAAAAATAGTCATTATCAATAATATATCAAATTTTGTTACTCTTATTATTTGTTACAAGTTTGTACATAATTATAAATGTAGATTTAAATGTAATAATATTATCTTTTATGGGTTAAATTTTCTATTGTAATTTTAAGAATAATTATATTAATTTCATATTGAATTTTGGTTGATTTTGTTCATGTTCCCAAAACAAATCACATCTTCATAAACTATGGGTATTTCTTTCATCTGCAAATAATATATATATATAAGTGATGTAACACCTTTTTTTTTCCTAAAACATTTATTGATCCTTTGTTTATTATTATTTTTAATTATTTTGTTTTAAAAATTCATCTTCATTCTTCGTAGCTTTTATTCTTAATTAATTAATAATATATAATTCACTTCAAATTACTTTAAGTATAAAAAAACATCAACTAATTAGTTTAATAAAATAAATATTTCTTTGACAAGAGTCAATCCACAAGAAAATTCCTCTCCATAAGTTTGCTCATCTTTGAGCAACAACTCCTAAAGAAGAAGTGAAAAGTTGTTCCTTAGCATTAGGGGTGTTCATGGTTTGGATAAAAATCGATCCAAACCGAAAAACCAAACCAAACCGATTAAATGAACCAATTTGATTTGGGTTTTGGTTTGGTTTGGTTTTAGATTGTTAAGAACCGATAGTATTTGGTTTGGTTATGATTTTGTTCGAAAAAAATCGAAGAAATTACCGAACCGAACCAACAAGTTATATACATAAATTTTATTATTACACATACATAATATATTATATACATAAACAATTTTAAAGATTTTATATATGTTTCATCAAAATTTATTTATAATTTACTTATGAAAGAAAATATGTCCAAGGTGAGAATATTTTTCTTATTGGTTTCATTTATATGAGTGTCTATCAAAATTCTTTGTGGGACTGAAAATGTCATTGTCTCTTCCTTCTATGTCCAAATAGTGAATTTTGAAGTTTTATTTAGTAAATTCAATGATCAAAAGTTCTGTAATGCCAGTCATTTTAACTATTTTTTTGTTTGAATGAATTGTTGTCACTTTTTTCACGCTTTGAATGAATTGTTTCTTTTATTTTTATGTATGGTTAATAACCGAATAACTGAACCAAACCAAACCAAAACCGAAAACAACCAAACCGATAAATGTATATTATATTTGGTTTGGTTTGGTTTTGATAATTTTAAAACCGATTAAGTTGGTTTGGTTTTGGTTTTGACCAATAATCGACCCAAACCAAACCGTGAACACCCCTACTTAGCATCAATCCAAGGAAGATTTTTAATGTGCATCATTTTTTTTAAAAATAATTAATCACTAATAATTTATGCCTCTGCCTCTTGATATTCTATCTTTCCCCTAAATAATTATTTATTTTTGTTTAGATAGATGTTATTAGAGATGTTATGAACTATATGCAAGAACAGAAACGTCGAAACAAAATGTCTACAAAATTAATTGAAAATATCATTTATTTTCATTACTTTTACATTTTAGAAGTTTGATTTTCGCTTGAAGGACAATTTTCGTAAATTCATATACCACTTCTTAATATTATATGCAACTTAAAATTTAATTGGAATGTTTTTATTTGTATGATAGTCATTAATAGCTATAAATACAAATTATGAGATTTTAGTTGTTTTAACTTTATCCTTACTTAGTACTCCTAAAAGTTCTTAATCAAAAGTTCAAAAAATAATAATATCGAAATTCATTAAGTATTTCATAATTTAATTAATATGGTAACTTCCCATTCCACATGTTAACTGGTAATTATGGTATATTTACATTTTCAATATTCTAATTTCTTTTTTTTTTTACATCTTAAAATCATATTAGATTGTTTATAAAAAATTAAATAAAGTTAGAGCTTATTTGGTATTACTACTAAAAACTGCTTATTTCTAGAAATACTTTTTTAAAATGACTTTTTATAAAGTGGTTTTGAAAAAAAAAATTGTGTTTGATTAATTCATTTGAAAAGTGGTTTTGATAAGCAAATCGTGTTTGACTAATCTATTTTAAAAAGTTCCTTTGAGAGTCAAATTACGAAAATGACAAGTATCAATGTACTTTTTATATTAAGATTATTTTATAGAGAGAAACTATTTTAAATATTTATTAGAAAATTTTTAATTAATTTTTTTCTTAATTAAATTAAGGGAAAAGGCTCAAATATGCCATCGAACTTTCAGAAAAGGCTCATTTATGCCATCCGTTAAAAGTTTGGCTCATCTATGCCATTACCGTTTAAGAAAAGGCTCATTCATGCCATTATTTTTTAACGGTGGTTTTGCAAAACCATTTTTGCCACGTGGCCAATTTTAATTCGGCCACGTCATTATTTTTTTCAGAATTTTGATTTTTTATTATAAAAAAAATAATGACG
>JAJOOR010018507.1:0-22177 GCA_036250505.1 Solanum acaule
ACTCCAACCCAACCCCCCCCCCCCCCCACCATAAAAAAAGTAAAAAATTTAAAAATTATTTTTGAAAAATGTTTCAAATTTTAATATTTTTTTACCTCACCCAACCCCTACCCAAAAAAAATCTTCTGAAAAATATTTCAAATTTAATTTTTTAATTTTTTTACGCCACTCCCTCCGCCACCCTCAACCAGGTCACCCCACCCAGGCCATTCCCGTCAATTTTTTTTTTTAAAGAAAAAAATATTTTTGGGGAATATTTCAAATTTAAAAAAAATTCATTTTTTACGCCACCCCCACCAGAACACCCCCTCCCCCCAAGCGACCCCGTCAAAAAAATATTCTTAAAAAAATTGTTTTTGAATTTCTTTTTCCTAAGTCAGATCTCAGGATCGGATTTTGGAACGGTCATCGAGGTCTTGTCCTAGTTTGAGTGTAGGGGTCGGATCTTAGGGCAATTACCGGGATTGATTTTCGGATCAAAAACTATTTTCCTAAAAGTGTATGTTTTAGTCTCAAGCCGAAAATAAAGATATTTTCTGAAAAATTATTTTTCATTACCAACCAAACATTAAAAAATATTTTCTACTCACCAACCAAACATGAGAAAATAAATAGGAAATCCACTTATTTTCCAAAAAAATATTTTCTATGAAAACATTTTCCTTCGTACCAAACACACCCTACATTTTACAAAAAATTCAAGCAACATCAATGAAATGGACTTGCACAAACTACAATAATTAAAAAGGTGTTAGATTTAATTCAAGGTAATAATTCTCGCGCGATAACCATATGTATCATGAACAAGTGCTATTGCTTGATTTGTAGTACTTGTACCCCATAAATCATAATGTTATTTTTGTATCGACGGGCGATTGTTTTGTGGATACAAGGAGAAAATTCTTGCTCAGATACCCGTGAGTCGGGCTTATTTGGTTGAATTTCAATTCATTGATAATACTACATGACATTCCATATATAAAGAACGGGGCTTATTTTTCACGTTATGACTTTCAACTTCCCCGCTAAATTTTTTGGATGTTGTCCCTATTGTTCATCCTGTATTTCTATGATACTTAGAACAAAACTTTGAAGAACTTGGTAAGAAACAACAAAGTTTAAAGAGTATTTTCAAAACTAGAAAATTAAAACTAGTAGAGAAAATAGAATCAAAAACAGATTAGAAACAATATACAAAATATTTTTCTCAAAGAAGAAAATCGAGCCCACTAAATGCACAGTGTCCCTTTAAGGAAATTATTTCCCTCAAGTACCCGAGGTTAATGGAATATATCCTCCCAGGATAGAACGATCTTACTCACCGGTGTGTCGGTACCTAAAACCACGGTGTCAGCGAACCACTCAACGACAGTAAAGTACACTTAGAACACTAGATTTAGTTGTAGTAGAAGAAGTCCAGAAAATTGGTTCTTTTAAAATGAAAGAAAATCTCTCAATTTATAGAAAACAAAGGGTAGTGTGAAAATGTTCTTATTGTGCCATATCGGAAAGGTCACAACCCTTTGGAAAAGTCACAATCTTTCAAAAAAGTCACAACCTTTCATAAAAGTCACAAATTTTTATAAAAGTCACAATTTTTCATAAAAGTCACAACTCTTCATAAAAGTCGCAACTCTTCATTTTCCATTCACACCTTTTAAAACCTAACAATCCCCCACATGAATGGGGAATGACTCCAAAACAAAGAAACTGACAAGTGTGTGTACTTTACAAGCAAGACTTAATTGCATCTGGATAAGTAGCTTTCCCTTTGAACCATCTGTAGTGAACATATGTTGGATATACTGGGTCAATCGGTAGATTTGATATCTTTTAACAATCAAGCTTTGGTGTTTACCTAGACAACTATATGTCACACAATCAACCCTTTACCATTTATGGTTCTTACTATTGTGTTCGTTTCAGCCATGAACACCTCCTGGTTTCATGAGTGTATAAAGAGATGGGCTTTTGACAATCATCCTCTTTGAAGCGGCTTACACTTCACACTCACATAGGTGAGATCTAACCGTGTTCGTGTAGATACACTATTTGGTCAAATCTTCCAAACTTAGCAAATCATTAAAAACTTTAAGCTTTATTAACTCATTAACAAGCCTTAATGTTGTATCCTTGTTCCTGAGCATTGTCTTCATCATTAGAATGGATTGAGTTGGTTGACAATGTTGAACCGTCAGTCACAACTTTGTTTTTCTCCTTGAACCTAGCTCTTGGGATCTCCAGTTTGCTAGGTAGAGTTACTGCCATGATGACTTGTCCTAAGCCGTAAACCCATTCCTTTAGATGATTTTTCAACTTTATCTCTAGTTAGGCCTTTTTGTAAGTGGATTCGACACATTATCCTTTGACTTTACATAGTCAATTGTGATAATTCCACTAGAGAGTAGTTTTCTAACGGTATAATGTCTATGTCTTATATGACGAGACTTTTCGTTATACATCATGCTCCATGCCCTACCTATTGCATCTTGACTATCAAAGTGTATGCATACTGATGCCAAAGGTTTGAACCAAAAAAAGAATATCTATCAAGAAATTCCGAAGTCTTTCAACTTATTCACCGACCTTATCTAGAGCACCTAGCTCAGAGATCATTGTAGAGCTAGCGATAATGTCTTTTTGGAAGATTTCCAAGAGACTGCTCCTCCTCCAATAGTAAATACATATCCACTCGTGGATTTTACTTCATTTGATCCCGGTGATCCAATTTGCATCATTATATCCTTTCAGTACTGATGAATATTGTTATAATGCAAGACATAGTTTTGAGTAGGTTTTAAATACCCCAAAACTTTTTTCATTGCCATCTAATGAGTTCGATTGGGATCACTCGTGAACCAACTCAGATCATTATCAGCACATGCTATATCTGATTGCGTACACTTCGTGATATACATCATACTTCTCAATACTCTAGCACAATCCAATTGTGAGTCACTTTCGCCTTCACTCTTTTGAAATGCAAAGCTCACATTTATTGGAGTCTTGACAATATTGAAATTCAAATATTTGAACTAGTCAAGTACCTTTTCGATGCAATGAGACCGTGGCAATGCTAAACATTATGGAATTCTAAGGATTCTTATACCTAAGATCGCATCAGCAACTCTAAGATCTTTCATATCAAACTTGCTTTCTAGCATACTTTTAGTACCATTTATGTCATTAGTGTCTCTACTGATGATCAAAATGTCATCAATATACAAAGAAACAATGACCTTGTGATTTTAATGTAAACACATTTATCACTTCCATCATTCTTAAATCCATTTGCCAACATGGTTTGGTCAAATTTGTTATGTCATTGTTTGGGTGCTTGTTTTAGTCCATAAAGTGACTTAAGTTCACACACTTTCTTTTCTTTACCAGGAACCACAAAACCCTTGGATTGTTCCATGTAAATTTCTTCCTCTAATTCTCCATTTAAGAAAGTTGTTTTCACATTTATTTGATGAATTTGGAGGTCATATACCGCAGCTAATAATATCAACATCCGAATGAATGTAATTCTAGTTACTGACGAGTATGTGTAGACAAGATCAAGACTTTTTTTTGTCTAAAGCCTTTGACAAAAAGTCTTGCTTTATATTTGTCAACAGTTCCATCGACTTTTATTTTCCTTCTGAATATTCATTTGAACCCAAATATTTATTTCCTAGAGGAAGATCAACCAACTTCCAATAGGATTGCTCAAGATTGAACCAATCTCACTATTGACACCATCTTCCCAAAAAGATGAGTCCACGTAAGACATAGAAAATGTTACAAAATCATATTCGAAGGTAGTAGATGTCCTTTGACATTTACAATGCGTATGAATACATTATTAAGTACATTCTCCTTTTGTTCATTCCAAGGTCTTTTAGACATTTCACTAGACTACTCAAGTCTAATTTTAAAGTCCACAGTTCTTAGGTCCTATTTTAATCCTTTTAGGAATAGGAACTTGGATTTTGGCTAGACACCCCCACACTTTGAAATATTTCAAGTTGGATTTCCTTCCTTTCTATTTCTCATATGAAATAGATTATGTCCTGAACAAACAAAGTTGCTTTTTTTCTGAAAAGATAATTTTTTTGTTGTTCCCTTTTGCAGTAAGAATAGTTCCTCCACATAAGTTTGGCGATAAACCTAAACTTATAAGTAATGCATCCATCAGTTCTTTCAACGTTCGATTTTCCATTAGATTAAGGTGAATAGGACGGCAGTTGATGGATAATTCCACTTTTCAAACATATTTCTGTAAAATGAGATTTATAATATCCATCCCTATCGCTTCTTATCTTTTTCCCAACTGATTTTCAACTTCAATATTATATTTTCTAGACGTTTCTATTGCTTTATCCTTACCACTCAACAAATATACATAGCCGTTTCTAATGCAATTGTCTATGAAAGTTATGAAATACTTTTTCCCACCATGAGATGGTGTTGACTTATATCACAAATGTTAGTGTAAATCAACTAGAAGGGATTAGAATTCTTTTCAACAGATTTATAAGAATGCTCAGCATACTTAGATTCCACACAAACTTGACATTTTTATTTATTGCACTCAAAGTTAGGCAAAACTTCAAAGTTGATTAGTTTTCCTTACAAGGTTTTGTAATTGACATGTCCCAAGTGTTCATGTCACAAACAATTTGACTCAAGCAAGTAAGAACAAATAAAAATATTGAGTTTGGAAAGCTCTCCACAAGGTAGTTTTTTCTCACAAATATTTGTTCCTATTTCTTATAATTTTGTGTGATACAAACATTGCTTAGAATCATCACCTTGTCAAATGTCCTTTTCAGAAGGACCTTCTCATAACTTTCAATTTGATTGTTATAGAATTACCCATGAACAAAGTTTCATCGGATCCAATAAAGGCAATATAATCCAAATGCTTCTTCTACAAAACATGACAAATGACTATTCACCAATATTCATGTCTATACAAATACTTTTATTTTAATAGACATATCTTTTCATGAAAAATCACAACATTTTAAGTGACACTTTTTCATAAAAGAACACAATTATTTTGAACAAGTATATATATAATTTGGTAGTTTCATACTAGTCACACCATATACTAGTAAAAAAGAAACTCAACAACCACATTATCAAATATACTCCAAGAATTTTGTGGGTCTATAATACAAAAGTATCATTGAATTTCATAGCTATTGCTCTAAAATTAAATTAGACACCAAGTCTAATTTTATCTTTATCATAAGCAAAGAACCCCACATTTTAAATATGATCTCAAAAATATTTTTCAAGTATTTGAAAATAGTTTTTCCACATATTTTTTCCCATACTATCAAAATGTCATCGGCAATATGAAACCTCTTTTGAAAACAGTATTCTACAAAAGAATTTTAGTGCTTCAAATTCCTTTGACAATCTTTACATAATGTCAAAGTTCATTCCATAGAGACACCTATTGCAGACACAAAATCACAAACTTTAAGTCATTGGTCTTTCTTTAATCACAATGAGACATACCACTTAGTATTTAGAGTACTAATAATAAAGACAAACTGTTGTACATTTTTTTCTATTTAACAATGAAGTTTGTAGAAAATCAAAAGTACAACACTGGCTTATTAGGTGAAGTTTTCATATTCTTCAAACCAATTGCATAGTCCAATTTATCCAGAGTAGAAAACTACAAAAGTTTTTAGTCTACAACAATCAGACACAATCTAATTTCACACGGAGTACAAAACTACAAAAGTTTTTTATTTCTCCAAACAGATAAAACATATTCTTAAATAATCACATAACAATGCTTTTCTTTTCAAATAGCCTTCCAACTATAACATTTTGACATACTAATTTATCAAAAAAAAATGTGCATCTCTCATTCTGCAAACTAAAGAATTTTAAAGGCAATACTATTTGCCAAGGAAAATTAATTCCAAACATATGGTTTGCAAATCTTTTTCCAAAGACATACATGATAAATATCAAAACTGTTAACTTTTAGAAACTAATTTCCTCCTTAGATAAATAATAAGAAAGTTACTTGGTGTAATCTTTAACCGAAATACCACCAATTCTTCTAGTACATTCTCACTTCGACCTTTCTAAACAAAGCACCGAATTCTGGAGAAGCAGTGCATTAATCTTCTAATTCCATGATCTGTTTCCCTCAATCAGTAGAATACAATAGAAATACCGATAGTATATTAATTTCCTTAAGATTGTTGTTCATCCTGTATTCCTAAGATACATAAAACAAAACTTTGAAGAACTTGGTAAGAAACAACAAAGTTTAAAGAGCATTTTCAAACCTATATAATTAAAACTAGTAGAGAAAAAAATAAGAAACATATTAGAAACAATATACAAAATATTTTTCTCAAAGAAGAAAATCGAGCCCACTGAATGCGCAGTGTCCCCTTAAGGAAATTATTCCCCTCAAGTACCCGAGGTTAATGGAATATATCCTCCCAGGATAGAATGATCTTACTCACCGGTGTATCGGTACCTAAAACCATGGTGTTAGGGAATGATGAGTCCACAAATTGAACTCATTTAGGGTTATATTTTGATAGAATCAATGTCCTCAAATGCATATTCTATCTCGATATCTGATGAAAACCCTTAAGTTTCAAGTATTTCGAGTTTGAGGGAAACCATGAACACTACTTAGCAAAAAGGGAATAAAGGCATCTAAAATAACGAACAAATGAAGATCTGAGTATTACTGAACCCATTCGGCGAGTCGCGAAAAGGTCTTATCCTCGCCTTTTGTTCCAGTGTGCTAAGCCCTGAAGGAAAGGATCAAATTGGTGATGAAAAGGAGCAGTCGGCGTATCGCTGAGCAGTTCCGCGAAGCAGTACTATGTCGCCCAATGATCCAAAACACGACGATCGATGCTGAAGGATAGAGAAAAACGGCAATGAAACCTACCAAAGGGCGGATTTGCCGAGTTAATCGGTGATCTCGACTAACGACACCGAATGATCCACTGCAACACAGATTTTTGAAAACTATAAATACTCGTTGAGAGTTGTAGCTTAATATCAGATTTTTAATATAGAATTTTGAGTTCTAAGTTTAGAGAGGCTTTTGAAGAACTTGAAGATTCAAAGGGTTTTAACTCCAAGAATTTGGACTTGGATCTTGTGGATTCTTTATTCTTTTCTTGTTTTGAGACTTAAATCTTCATACCCATTTGAATGCAAACTCATTTTCGTATAAATTTCTATCTCTTTTACATGTCAAGCTAAAACCCCAATTCTTGGGGTGTGATTTTGTGAATATGGGTTAGATTATTTGTTTGGGTCTTGCTTGTTGATGGTTTATTTGTTGTGTAAATGTGATTTAGTTTAGTAGTTGTGGTGGAACTTAATGAAATCGTAGTTGCAAATACGATTTCACCTTTGTGTTTTCAGCTTGCTCGAGAGAGAGGTCATAAAACTAAGACTACTAAATTGATGGCCGGTGGGAGTGGGTCGACATGAGGTTCAGCTCGAGAGAGTGAACCCTAGTCCTTCTCCCACACACTTAGCTCGAGAGAGTGAGTGGGCTAAAGAGGAGGTTGTTCTTCATGCAGCAAGTGGGTGTCCATTTGATTCGGGGTAAGTTGCTCGAGAGAGAATTTACCCCACTATAGTCTAGCCTAGTCACAAATATTCAACGGATTTATTATCAAAAACATGTACCCAATCATTTAGTTTATCCCATATTCCTCTCACATCCCAAGAATCACATCTCCTTGATTAGTACTCTTTGCATTTTTGCTATTTTTGCTTATTTGTCACAAACCCCCATTGATAATTGACGCTTGTGTCACCCCTTAGATTTAACATGTTTACATTCGATAATGTTTTTAGCTATGACTAATTAGAACTTAATTTTATTTTTCTATTAATTCTCAAGTCCACTCCCTTGGGACTCGACTCGAACCCTTGGTTGGGTTACTTTACTATTGTACGATCGTAGACACTTGCATTGGAAGTTGTGTCTTGATTACGCAAACATCAGCGAACCACTCAACGGCAGTAAAGTACACTTAGAATACTAGATTTAGTTGTAGTAGAAGAAGTCCAGAAAATTGGTTCTTTTAAAATGAGAGGAAATCCCTCAATTTATAGAAAACAGAGGGTAGTGTGAAAAGGTTCTTATTGTGCCTTACCGGAAAGGTCACAACCGTTTGGAAAAGTTACAATCGTTTGGAAAGGTCACAACCTTTCATAAAAGTCACAACTTTTCATAAAAGTCACAACTTTTCATAAAAGTCGCAACTCTTCATAAAAGTCGCAACTCTTCATAAAAGTCGCAACTCTTCATTTTCCATTTACACCTTTTAAAACTCAATAGTCCCTACATTTCACCATCTTCGAAGGAGGAAAGAATATCTTAATGAATACCTTAATTAACTCTTCCTAAGTAGTGATTGAGTTCCTTGGTAATTCAGCCAACCATTTTGAAGCTTTCCCATTAGAGAGAAGGGAAAAGAGCCTCAATAGGATGGACTCTTGGGTGATATTCTTGAAAATAAATGGACCACATACATCCACAAAGTTGTTAATATGCTCATAAGGATCCTCATGAGCTAGACCCCCAAATGTTTTCTTTATTTAGAGCAATTGAAGCATGGTTCTGGTTACATGAAATATAGCATTCCCCACAGTTGGGGGTAACCGGATAGCTCATGTGCTTCCTATTGCATTGAAATTCACATCATCATTTTCCTCATATTGGCTAGAATCATTGTTTTCAATGACACTCATGTTGTCACCTATAAAGAGCAAAACAATGTAACAAATGGTAAGATTATTCTTCTACATTAAATCAGTTCAAAAATTACTTCACTAAAAGAATTCTAAGCACCACTCTTCGGCAATTGCGACATTTTTTATAATGCTCAAATTACTTGTAAAACCATTAAATAAGTAAATCATTGTTAGCAATCGAATTACCCAGTGTATGAGGTCAGGGTCAACTCCCACAAGGAGTGGTATATGAAAGAATTCAATTATGAAGTCAAATTGTGTCCTAATTCATAGTAGATAGCTGGTAAGAAGGGTGGATAAATTCCAAATATCAAATTAAGATTTGTTTATCAACCAATTTCGACACAATAAACTAAAATGAGTGTTTAGCAAGCAAGCGGAGTAACAATCTAGGAGTGTGCGGAAGTAGGTATTGATTTAAAAAGGTTTATCAATGTGATTTCTCAATAACTGTGATTACCCATGATAGGCTGGGTCAATCTCAAAAACATATTGCATTTCTCAATTACAATATGTTTATTACAAGAATGCCTCTTGGACATTCCTATTATAATCTACTAATCAACCCATTACCTTGACATAAATCTTCTCTCTCGAGCAAGTCTAGCAGTTAGAGATGAAACCCCAAATTTATTTTTCAAGCAAATAAAGGAAATCCAAACTAATAATGTAATCTTCAAATCAATTACCCACTTCATATATACTCTCTCTCTCTCTCTCAAGTAATATATGAAGATCTAAAGTAGAATTATGTTTGCAACCTCAATTCATAAATTAACACATGATAATTAATTTGAATTCATAGATATCAAAATAAAACAGAGAAATACACACTATTCCACCAATTTAATCAAAATCTAACTTCATTTGTACATTACTAGAATAGAGGTTTTAACCAATTATGTTAAAGGTAAAAGAAAAATATACCAAAAACATTCTTAGTCATCATATTGTTAATTTACAACTTCAATTTAAGATACCTGTTAGAATGGATGCATCCACTAGTGATCCCTGGACCAGGTCCCTCGATAGAGTAATAGTGCGGAAAATAAATAGCTAAAAGTAGATCAGGCACAAGGATTTTACATGAAACCCCCTTGCTCAAGGGAGGTGAAAACCACGACCTTTACTCACGGGATTTCAACTCAAACTCTATTTCACTCAAAATGGAAGAAAGTTTCAAATTACAAACTCTTGCAATCTAGGAACTACTATAGAAACTCTACTACAAAGGATAACTAAGAAATAATTATATTGCCCACTAAACCAACTAACTCTAGTTGATCTAGACTTCAAGAACCCAACAAGGCTAACTCTAGCCACCAACTCCGATCTCGAAGATAAGAGCATAAACAAGCAGCAACTCTGTTGCACCCACACATCAACTAACTCTAGTTAACACTTCTAGGAAACTCTACCCAAGAGAACATCAAAACAATGATGTAAAGAGGCTTGACTAAAACATAGATGATTCGACTAACTAACTCTAGTTATTACGACTCAAACTAAAGACATAGACAAGCAACTGATCTACTATCCTTTATAACTTAGGAGTATATTTACAATATAAGACACAAAACTCAAAATACAAATGTAACACCCCATAACTAGAAAGAACTAGAATTAGAAAGAGTCTTTTTGGGAAAGAATAAAAATCTGGAAAATTGGTTAAGTTAAGTTTGGGTTTTTGGTCAACTTCAAACGACCATGACTCCTAGCTAAAGATGATTTAGGTATGTTTACAGATATTGTAGGAAAGATCTTGGAATAATCTTTCCAACGCCACTGAGTTTGCATGATTCCGAGTTTGTATAAGTGAGATATGCCTATTTGAAGTTGGGAAGTTCAAATAAGGAAAGTCAAGACCGGATTTTTGAAGGGTAGTTTGGTCTTTTCCTTACCCTATTATTTTAATTATTTTTTGGTAATTACTTTGGGTCTAAACTGAACTTGGTCAGTTTAAGCTTTTGAAAATTGAGTTAGGGCTTTAGAGGAGAGAAAAGAAGAGGAGAAAAGAGAAGGAGAAGCACGGAAATCGTCAAGTTCTTGAAGAATCACTTGTGGATTTCGTCAAGGGATGATCCCTATGAGGTATGTCAGATCACATAGAGTTGGGTTAGTTCACCCACGCGCCAATCATGATTTATTTCAGCAAATTTAGGTTCTTGAAAGCGTAGAAATTGAGTTCTTGATGGGTTTGTTGAAGTTCCTCTGAATTCTTGATTCGTTGAAATTGTTGAAGAGTTGTTTGATCCGAATCCATGATTTTAGGTGTGAATTCAATTAGAATCTTTCATATATTGATGGTATAGTTGATTCTAAGTGTTTGGGTAAAGAACCAAGTCGAAATAGGGGGTTTAGAGTTGAAAAATGAAGAAGAAAAGTTAGAGGCACTTGGGCAAGGGCGTCGTCCCTCTCAAAGCCCCAAGCAAAGCTCTATGAATTTTGGGCTCTAGGACGTCACTCCTCTCAGATCCCCAGGAAGGGCCCTCTGAACCTTGGGCTCTAGTGCCCCGCGCCTCTAAGAGCGCCAGGGACGCCAGTTCAACCCATTTTCCCCAATTCTTTCTGCACTAGTTCCTTAGTAACGTACCTATGTTTTCCAATCGATTTCTATACTCTAAGGTACGTCTAAACATCATGAAATCATCATAAACATGAGATCATACACCTTGAATCCATAATCCAATTCAAGGAAAGTTAAGATCAAAGTCAAGAGAAGTTCTTAGAGCTTTCCAAAAGTCTTTTCCAAATGTTTTAACTTTGTTTTAAGACTTAAAGTTCAAGTTGAGTAAAGAGTAAAGAGTAAATATTGAAGCTCATTTCTTCAAAGAAGTATATGGGGACTATGTATTCCCAAAGAGTTTAAAATGTTTTCACATTTAAACAAGAAAGGAAACCTTGATTTCCAAAGAGCTTTTGAGCTAGTTTTCAGAAAAGAGTAATCGCTTTCTAAATTAAGCAAGAGAGGAAACTTTGATTTCCAAGATAGCCTTTGAGCTAAGTTATTGAGCAATTATCTCAAATCACATAAAGAAGTATGTTTTTAAACATAAGAGCTAGTATCATATTCTGGGAGTAGTATTGAGCACCGATATGGGGGAGAATTTTAAACATAAGAGCTAGTATCATATTCTGGGAGTAGTATTGAGCACCGATATGGGGGAGAGTTCAAACAACTCACAGCCCCCATAAACCATGTAGCCATCATGGGTAGAAAAGGGTCATACTTTTAGATGATCCTTAGTTCTTTTTAGCATAGACTAGTGGATCCACTTAGTAGTTCAGGTTTTATACCCTTGGCAAGGTATAGGACGGCCCTGGTAACGTGAGGCAAAACGTTGTATCATCACAATAGCTCTTAAGTGATGGTTTTCGGTTAGAAAAACTCCCACAGAAGTAATTGTATTCTTATATACACAGTTTATTTGTATTTTTATATACATTTCATAATTATATTGTATCTTTGTATACATACAAAGTATCATTGTATTTCCAAAATACATAGAGTTGGAATCTATGTTTTAAAAAGCTTTTCTCTATATTGCACTTGTTTTATACTGCTCTATATTGAAATGAATTCAATCAAGTTGAGTTGAGTTGAGCCAGGTAAGTTCTTCAGTTCCTTTCAAGCTTATGTCTTGTTTTAGAATTCCCCTCGCATACTCGTACATTCAATGTACTGATGCCTTTTGGCCTACATCTTATTATGATTCAGACATAGGTAACCAGGATCAGCATCCAGCGCATCATTGATTCAGTTGAGCGCTCAGAGTCTTGTGGTGAGCCTCCTTGCTTTTCGGAGGATCCCTTGTATTGCTTTTAGTAGTTTTAGTTTCATTAGGATGTCGTGGGTCTTGTTCTAGCATCTATCTCAGTTGTATAGAGGCTTCATAGACAGTCAGATGTTAGTTCTTGAGTTTTATATTTCTTGTTTTAATGGTTGAGACTTTAGTTGCCATTTTGGCTAAGTTTAATATTTCTTAAAGACATTTGCATGAGTTATCCTTTGAGACTATTTCTTGTGTTTAATTCTTCCGCTGATAAGTAAGTCAGGCCAAGGGTTCGCTTGGGGCCAGGAATGGTTCTCGAGTGCCAGTCCCGCCCAGGGTGTAGGCTCGGGCCGTGACAACAAAAAAGAGGCTTCAATACTCCATCATGTCCCTTGTTGAGTATGAGTAGTGTTCTTTCTTGAAGATGATTTTTTCTTTGTGAGCTTATGAATTTTCAGAATTCAAAGCTTTGTTTGCCAAAATTTAAGTTGTCTTTGGAGAAGAGACTATTATCAAATGGACACAAACTCTTGGAGCAAAGCCATTGGCTGAGAGCCTGCTACTCTAAAAAGTCGTGCACCAACCATGTTAGATTTTACAGAGTTTAGAGTACACCTGTCTTTTTTCCTTTTCTTGTACGCAGTCTTTCCTCGACCAGGTCTCTTGTTAGATCCAAAAGTTTGTTAAATCATCAAAACTTCAAATCAACTTAAAATAACAATTCCTCCATTTTTGATGATAACAAACTAATATCCAGCCACTTCAACTTTCGTCCCTTGGTTTTCATTCATTCCTCTTATCATCAGTCCCAATAACAGAAAACTAAGTCTTTTCTGGATCTGGTCCCTTATTAGATCTTGAAATTTGTTAAATCATCAAAACTTAACATCAGCAACAAGACTCACTTTCGAATTTCACAAAAAATGGGTTACAAGCTTACTTCTCACTCAAGAAAATAGAAAGTACTATTATACCCTAATTTCATTAAGTCTTAGATAAAAAATGTATTTTTATCTCTTTTTGGCTATTTATATTTTCTCTAAAACTTAGCCAAATTTCATTAAATAACCCCATTGACGATGTTAGTGGGGCTCGCCGACTCATTCGGTCAGTCCCTGACTTTATCATCTTCCCGCCTCTTGATAGATTTAGCTTCAGATATTTGAGCCACAATTGGCGAGTTCAATGGAGATCACTGTTCACATTCGGCGAGTCGATGAGAATCACCCAAACTCACATTTTTGGCCTTCAATTTAGCCCAAATGTTCTGTCATTTTCAATGAGCAAATGTCATCTCGCCGACAAAGTTCGGTGAATCACCATTTAGCCCATCTTCTCATCGACCTGGCTCGAGCATTTTAGTCGGCGAGTCACTGAGTGCCTTTTGGTAAGCATCAACTTCACATTTTTGTTTCATATTTTAAGCCTCTTTTTGTCTGATTTCGTCCTTACATTGTCCTTGAACCTTCATAGCTACAAAATAACAATAAATCATCATATATGGACATAAAAAAGGCATTGAAGATGCTATTTGTTGAACTAAAAAAAGCTTCAAATGAGTCCAAATCTCAGACTTATAACATAGGCGGATCTAGAATTCTAAGATTGTGGGTGCTTTGAATAGTGGCAGAGTAAAAAAATATTTAAAAAAACATGTTAAATGTGAGATTCAAACTCTGGCTCAACAACACTAAAAGAGCCTTAAGCACCCACCAAGAGCCATTGGACCAATCAGACCATTTGTTCACTCAATGCTCTATGTTTACTTTATACAAATACCTCTTAATTTCTACACAAATATATATCTATAGTTTGATACAAGGTCAATGGGTGCTTGAGCACCCAGAGGACTCATATGGTTCCGCCCCAATTGGTAGCCAAAATTTTCTTGATCCTTTTATCGAATTCTTAGATTTTGTACCCTGCTTCCTTGAGCTCTGTATCATAGACTATGATAAAATTGTTCACTTTTTTAGCATAAATTTTGGAAGAGAAGTAAAGATGATTTAAATGGGACAAATCCATCAACTTGCGGGGCCATATATAATACACAAATTTAATTTGTTAAAGTGTAAAAAAGGAGTTGAAAACGTAAAGTCCATAGAGTAGTTGGACTAAGGTTTTAAAAAGGTAAAGTTGAAACTTGTTTTGATGTTTCATGTTTGCTTCAAAGTGAAGAATGTTTTAAAAAAAGGAAAGAATCTCAAGAAAAATGCAATAGGCAAGTATTATGAGTAGTAAACAGTTAGGGTGTGTTTGCTATGAAGGAGTATTTTCTAATTTTCTCTTAGGTCGGGTCTTGAGCTGGGGTTGGATTCGGATCTTGGGATCATATTGTTAGGACTGAAATAATTAGGTGTCATGCCGAAGCTAGCAAAGCAAAACTCAAAATACCATGAGTAAGAATACAAACGAGAAATATACCAAAAGACACAAAAATTTAACGTGGTTCAGTCAACCAACCTACATCCACGAAGAAGATGAGCAATCCACTATGTAAAAGAGAATACAAAATGTAAAGAAGAATAACCTCACACAATTCACTCAAAATACAAAGAGGTTCACACAAGGGCTAACATAACACTTGTGTCAAACTATTTCTCCCCCTACACAAAACTCTCTAGCCACTAGCCCATTAGGACTACATTGTGAATGTTGTTATTCATAGAGTCCTAAACTTTTTCCTACAAGAAAAAAAACTAGTCAAATATGGAAACTTTATGTTTTCCTTTTAAGAAAAGAAAAACTTAAGAAACTCATGACAAATACCTAACACATATTCCATACAGCCTACAAGAAAATCGAAAATCATTTGAACTGTCCGATAGAATTATATTTGATACACCATTATGTTGGATGTTAAATGAACTTTTTAGTTCTTAAAATTAAATCAAATTTAGTAGTCGTAATTCAATGAACATTGTAGAAGTGTAATTAGTAGAAGCTCAAAGGTGGTCAACCGAATTATATTTGATACACCATTGATTCATAATGTTCATTAATAGAATGCGTCTGTTCAAGTATTCCAGCAAGCACTTTAACATGACTATTATTTATAGCGCCAAAATGTTCACAAAACAGAGAAACTCAATTTTCAGCAGAAGTGCAAAGCAACTGATAAAGTATAATGTCTTACATTCCGCCACACAAGAGGCAAACAAAGGGCTCATCCAACTCCGGCTCCGTTGTTTAACATGAGATATGATTTCAACAAATTCCGCACTTGGAACATCGGTTACACTGATCATACTATCTTAAAATGGTTCTCTATTGGCTTGGCTGATGAATTAAGATTTTCATCTCTTGTCAATTTCCAACCTCTTTCACCAGAGTCCTTTGAGACAAAATCAGGCATACAGCCTCTCTCTTTGGTTTCAACTCATCAAGGTACTATATATATATATATATATATTGTAGATATATATATACATACATTTTATTAGGCACCAAAAGAGACTAAAACAATTTTGGTACACCTCTGATGTGAGGGGACTCGGCTTGAATCCCATTTACTAGGAATGGCTAGTTTCGAAGTTGTGACCTCCGTGCAAACTGAAGTTCAAAACCACACTCTACAAAAGCAAATTTTATCTAGTAGAGTCATCTAATTCATAATTATATGTTAGTTTAATAGTTTTATATTTTTTATTTTTAATAAAATTATCATACACTAGTGTGCATTAGCTGACATTGGTGGTGCATCTGTCATCTTCAAATCATGGTTCACCTCTGTTTTAGTGACGCTCATTAAGCTATATATCTATACTTTTCCAGGTTGCAGTGAAGGAATAAAGAAAGAGCTTATACAAACACCATGGCTTTTGATTGCTGCAAAAGTGAAGAAGGATTTGCTTTTGTCATTTCAACATATGAAGCGTGAGATGGAGGAAGCTGTTATGGCACAATTGTCTGTAGTTGCTCGTTTTGGAAAAATTCTCTTTTGGGTCAGTCGATCTTCATATATAATGCTGCTTACTTTGTTGTGTTTGAAGCCTTATTTTGTTAGGTTATTCGTATACAAATGTGTGTTTCAAAATACTTGTCATGTTCTTTGTGATGCAAGAGTTCTTCAATTGGTAAAGATTGCCTAAAACTTAACTCATTGACTGAAACTACTTTGAGAAAAATGAAAGGATCTTTCCATACTGATGTTCCTCCTTCATATATGGATTATGTAGAAAATCAAGTAGTGGAGAATCTCGGACAAGAATATGTGCAAGGGAAAGAACTGTACTATGTTAAGGTATATGCTACTTTCAAGCTTCTAAAAAATGTCTTCGTCCTACTGTATTCTTTCTTTATCCGTGTGTTTTGTAGCTTTCCGATAAGTTGAGAACTGAATCAATTGTTTCCTGCAAATGTACTGTGGCAAAAGATCATAATAAGATTCAGCCTTATAAGGTTAGTACTCTAAACCTTTTATGCCTTCACTTTTGTGTAACTGTCATTAACATATTTATACCTATCTCCTTTTTTTTAAGATTGAGTTGAACCGAGTACACCACATGGTTGCAGACATGAGCATTCTTGGAAAGAGCTCAGATCTAAGATTGTTTGTATATACCAAGAAAATCAAGAAGGCTTTATCTGTAAGTTATTTGCTTTGTTCAAATACAGAGATGTTGGTTATAGTCTCAAGATGTTGATGAATATTTTATATCTAAAGCTCTTTTTGATCCTATATATATAAGGATTGAGCTCTTGATTTCAAGCTTCTCACAACTATCGTATGTAATTCTCCTATTTGGGTGTTTACTACTGTATTACATCTTTCTATGAGTAGTGTTGTTCTTTAGATAATTCTTCACATTTTACAGGATGAGGAGAAGAATGAAATTAAGGATTTTATTGGTTCTGCCATTTTGGACTCAAAAGTACCAGGTGGTTTAAGATGACCTTTAGACAAGCGCCATTCTTCAGGGGGTCGATATGTTGTTAATTCTATTGGTCACACAACTGCAAAATCATAAATGAATTCATCAATTAGGTTTAAGTTTCGACATGCAAATCAATCTAAATTCAAATCTTCAACTGGTGAGGTTACACAGGAGATTTTCCTGAAAATGCCTGGAATTGTATCAGAGTTACGTGTGGGTTCTCTTTTCCTGATGACAAGCAATTACGTTTCTCATTTTATTTTATGTTTTCTAATTTTGGATGTCTCTGCATGATACAACTTGGTTGGTGTTGGTTGAAACCATAGCATAGTATTCTTAGCATAAGCATCGACTTGACTTGACTTGATTTGATTTTCATTCTCTTATAAAAAATGCAGAAGCAAACAATGGACGAAGATCTGGTGTTTGAAATTCTGAAAAACAACTTGAAGTTAATTTGGGATCTTCGTCTGTTAGATGGCTTGTACTCACACTCTTAGAGTTGGAAATGAGGGGTGCTTATTGCTTACCATCCAAGCAGCTCCCTCTTGTCTGTAATTAGCTTTGTTGTTAAGCTGCAATGAATAGAACCTCTTACTTGAGTTGTCACATTTCGTTTTACATATGATGTTCGACACTAATAACTCATTGAACAATTAACAACCTAAGTTGCTCACACTCTTCAAAAATGTAGCCTCGTCTGTGTCTGGCCCTTCATAAATGCACTACTTTTGAAGGATCTGACACACACTTAATGACATTTTTGAAGAGTCCGAGCAACATAGATAACTATTGTATATATGATTCTAGCTTTCTACTTAATTACATGGCTCAATTGCATTTTAAGCAAAATCTCGATACACCATCGATCCTTTTTATTCTGATTTGGTTTTCCTATGGTTGTTAATGAGTCCATGAATACAAGGTAGATATTGAAAGATGGTTCGAAGTCCTTCATCAAGATACAGAAGGTTGGAATTTTCTAAACTTAACCTCACATTCTGAAAACACCAATATTAGCCTAAAATCTTTTTCTAGAAAAAGAAAAACTTGTAAAATGAAAATATATATTATTACTCATATATTGCACCTCCTGGTGGTGAATTGCCAATATATATATATATATATATATATATAATATTACTCATATATTGCACCTCCTGGTGGTGAATTACCAATATATATATATATATATACAGTGGCGGACCCAGGATTTTCGTTCAGGGGGTTCGAAAAATAAAAGTATAAACGTGTATATATAAGCCAACAAAACAAAATTTCAAGAAAGTAGTAGTATTTAGTTTTAGTGGCAGACCCTTGAATTTTTTTAGGTTTAAAACCACACTTTTAGCATGTTTTATAAAATAAAAAACTAAAAAAAAATGTCAAAAACGGAGCTGAAACCTTAAAAAAAAAAAAAAAAAACTGAAACTGAAAAAGAAAAAAATAAAACGCTAATGCAGGGATTCGAACCCTCGACGTAAGGCTTAATTTTCAAGGAACTTGCCACTGGGCTATCTCTTTCTACTTGTCAGTGAGGGGGTTCAAAATATATATATCCACATAAATACAGAAAATTACCTTATATATACAGTGTAATTTTTTGCCGAGGGGGTTCGGGTGAACCCCCTGGAACCCACGTGGGTCCGCCCCTGCATATATATATATAGATTTGGCTCCTCTTTCGTTTTCCTCAAAGTTCTTGCTTGGATTGAACCCCTATTATATATATGTCATAACTCCATTTGGGAGAAGGTGATAATAAAAACATCTTGTTTTGTTTAGTAGAAATATTATTGTACCTAAAATCGAGAGATTAATTATGTGGATTCCAGTAGTACAAATTTTTCTTTTCTTGCAACGTCATATGTCAATGTATTCTTAGTTTAGCTGCAATAATATTTCTACCAAATAGAACAAGATATTTTTCTTCTCACTTTCTCTACATGGAGTTATTATATATATCTACTAGATATATAAAAAGACGATTGAACATTCCATACATAAAGTTGTGGACAAAATCAACATTAAAAATAGGCAAAAGTTCCAGAGGAGGATAAAAAATGCACCAAGATTGCAAACATGAGAGACTATTAGTGCTCCATGTAAAAAGTAAACTCAAAAATAACTGAGTCTTGGCATAAAGATAAGGGACTATTTTGGGTCTCAATATTCATATAGCTTTTTGGGACCCACTCAAACTATATAGTCCACCTATGTTACATAGTTGAACAAGATGTTCATTTAAATTTTTTCATTTTATTATTTTATTTATTTATTTTAGCAAAATCAAAACAAGTTTATTATTTTTATTTAATGTTATTTTTAATCATTAAATAACTTTATAAAGTGATGACATCTAAGCTTAAATTTTCAAATTATATTAATAAGATTAATTTAATAAAATAAACTCCAAATAAATTGGATTAGTCTTGACACATGCAACATGTACTGTTTTCTACCTGTATGTCCATACTCAACGGTCTCTCCTTTATAAGCAATCATTGATGACCACATAATGAACCTTTGTCTTGGCAGTAACACTGAATTTCAAACTAACTCTGCTACCTCCAGCTTGGCTTGGTTACCTGTCAGCTCAGTATAATTACTAGTGATAGAATAGTCCCCATTAGTAGTAAGGTTGAACTATCCTTATGTGTACCAGTGTTGCATTTTGTTCTTCAAAGAGTTTCTTTTCCTCCAATACCAGCTTCTATATACTGGTGCTCTATGGTTCCAAAATGTCTCTACTTTGATGTATATCACCATTCACCCATAATGATTTCTTATTCACGGTTAGCTAGCTGCCATATAAACTTTCCTACATAGGCCACATTCCAATTCCCACATCCTTTAATATACAAACCACTATGTCTCTTTAGCAAGCATACCTTCTCCCAGGATATCAATGGTACTTTCCTTTTTTCCTCAGTTCCTCCCCACAAGTAGTCTCTACATATCCTATCAACCTCCTTCACAACACTTTGAGCTAGGAAGAATGAACATTGATCCCCAAAATCTATGAATTTAAAACAAGACAGCCAGAGCCACTTGGAGCATCCCTGCATAAGAGAGTTGTTTTGTATAGGCATTTTTTTTTATCCTGTTTGTTATCTTATCAACTAGTTTGTGACATTCAAGTTTACCCCACCTCCTAAATGTGAGTGGGAGTCTCAAATATCTAATGGGAAAAGATCCTTGTGTAATCTCCAAGAGTTGCTTCTTCACTTGTTCATTCATCCGGTTGGATTTTTCCATGTTGGCTACAAGTCCAATAGTAGCACTAAAGTGAACTAATGCTTCCATGACTCTGGTAACAGATTTGACATCTCCTTTGCAGAAGATAATTAGATTATCTACAAAGACAAGGTGGTTCAGCCTAAAAGCTTTACACATAGGGTGAATTTTGAAATCTGGTACATAGGTCATGCTCTTGAGCAGCCTTGAGAGGTACTCCACAATTAGTACAAAGAGTAGAAGGGAGACATGATCTTCTTGTCTCAATCCTCTCTTTCAATTGAAGTAACCATAACCTTCTCCAATGATCTTAAAATTCAAATCCTCTCAGAGCTTCCTCCAAAAATTCCCAGCTCACTATGTCATATGTCTTCCTGAGGTCTATCTTCATCAAGCATCTAGGAGTAGTTTTCCTGTTATAATGTCGCAGCATCTCAGCAGGTCATGACATATCAAGATATCATACACCATTGGTCACAAATGTAGCTTGATTCTCAGCTACTAGATGACTCACACAACATGTGTTAGTCTACTACAAATCATTTTGGAGATACATTTGTATATTACATTACAACATGCAATTGGTCAAAGCTGCATGCAATTGTATTTCACTTTGTTCTTTAAGGGGTCGTTTGGTGTGATGGATAAGAGAAAGTTATCGTTATCCTGGGATAAAAATTAGTGTCTCTTAATCCGTTGTTTGGTTAGACAGGATGAGATAACTTATCACAGGATTAACAAATAGTACTGGGATAAGTTATCCCTCCCTAAGGGTGGAATAGTAATCCCAGGATAACTTATCCTGGGATAAAGTATGTAGATTAACAAAATTACCCCCTTAAACTCTCTTTTATACACCACTTATACATTCATGTATATTAATATAATTTTAAACAACTATAACAACATTCACAACCTTACTTAATCGTTGTTTTTATCATAATATATTCTTCTATTAAAAATTACTTTTATAAATATAATTTTTATTTATGAATATATTATAAGTTGATTTTTTTGCCTAATTTTATGTTTATTTATATTTTGATTTCTCTTAAAATATTCACTCCACTACTAAATTACATATTTTGAATTACATAGTTTATTACTCACTTAAAAATTATATTCTATGTATCCATTAAAATGTAGATAACTTTAATAATAAATTTCTTTTACTTTGATAAACTTAAAATGAAAGTTTTATTTTTAAGCTAAATAAGATCAAAAGTTTTATTTGTAAGCTAAAAGATGAAAGTTTAATTTTTTAAGCTAAATAAGATGAAAGTTTAATTTTTTAAGCTAAATAAGATGAAAGTTTAATTTTTAAGCTAAATAAGATGAAAATTTTATTTTAAAGTTAAATAAGATGGAAGTTTTATTTTTAAGTTAAATAAGATGAAAGTTTAATTTTAAAAACACACGGCACAATAATGGAAATGCATATATAAAAATATTTAAGCTAAATAACATGAAAGTTTGATTTTTGAGAATGAATAACTAAAGTTTGCAAAGAAAATGTAAAAAAAAAAAAAAAAA
>JAJOOR010018508.1:0-17224 GCA_036250505.1 Solanum acaule
TACCTCATATTAGACATCACATCGATGTTTGGCTTAGTTATTACTTCGCACCAATCGACACTAGCCTATTAGATAGTATCACACTAAATCTATGTTGATAATTCTTTTCTTGTTGATTACCTCCTTAGTCCAGCAAGTAGCAACAAGGCGAGTTCTAACGCATGCACTAGTTAAAAAGACTTTTAAACGAAAGAATTATCAATGCATGCAACAACACTATTCAAGAATTGCTTAGTTACTATTCATACTTTGTTAATCGCTCATGGTTCCCACAACCCTAGTTGTGTAGTTTAGTTACCCATAATCATATGAACACAATTCCTTGTTTTAGATGAAAGAATTATGAACTTACGTAAGAAGAATAATAAACCCAGAAATTCAACTTGAATTGCAATACCAAAATCTTCAAAACGAACTTAGGAACTTAAGAATTGCTAAAGTTGCAAGTTAATCTCCCAAGTCAAGAACTAAAATAAAAAGTAATAAAATCTAACCCCCTAAAATGAGGTTTACATGCCCTATTTATAGAAAACAAGTCCTAAATTAAAAGGGAAACAAAACAAGGAAAGTTTGTTCTGGGACGCGTCTTCATTCCACGAGACTGACTCACGGACCATCAATGGATCTACGGTCAGTGAGTACCTTCCGTTAGCCAGGACTTAGAAAATATTTCCGCTTCCAAAAATCAGCTTCTCTGAAGCAATCGATGGAACTGCAGTACGGACCGTAGATCGATATACGGTCCGTCAATCACCCTCCGTAGCTCCACACCTACGATCTTCAAAAATCAGGTACTGGAACCCTCGCAGTATCAATATCCGGATAAACAGTACGGTCCGTAGATCAATTATGGACCGTCAATGGTCACTGTGGTTCCACACTTGGTCAGATTTCCCCGATTTGCCTTCCATGCCTTGCCTGCTGATCTACGACCACCATCTACTGAGTGTCAATGGACCTACGGTCCGTAGATCACCCCCGTAGATGCCCTTTTTTGCATTTCTTTCAGTTGTCTCGTTACTTCTGCACTTAAACATCTTTCCTGCAAAATATGATAAAAACACATAAAAACCAATACAAAAAGGCTCTAGACACACACAACTTGTAAGTGAAATGTATTAGAAATATCGTTAACTAACGGTATATCAACACCTTCAACTTAAATTCGTTGTTTGTCCTCAAGCGCCACACTAAGACTCTAAACGACACTTGTATAAAAACAAGCATTTCAATCACAAGAAATCATATGGCTCTTTATCCCACTCACTTTCTGGGTGAAGAATTTGTTCTCTTAGACTCGACAAGCTAATTCATGCGGATCAAACCATGACAACGATTGACCAACCAACACACAACATACATTGTTTCACTATCACCAACGTACCAACTTTCCGATAATGTAACTAGTGCCCTTACTTCAAAAAAAATCCCTCTTCTGTCACACAATGACTATGAATTGGAGTACAAGGTTTCATTCAACACTCACACTCAGAAATAACTTCAATTACAATTAGTGCTCAGTACCATAGGCTTGCACTTATTTTCACTGCTTTGACTCTCCAAACTAGACTCTAAGATCACTATAGGACTTTCTTGGCTTGTAACGTAGGCTCAGGGTCAGGTGTGGTACATCTTGGGTACTTCTTAGTGACTTTCTGCCTCCTTGACATTACACTAGGCTTTCAACCTCTTTTTGCCCTATTTTTGCCACCCTACCGATTTGCCTTCTTTCCCTTGATTTTCTTTAACCATGGATGTGACTTTAGACTTTGTAGCTCAACTTTTTCTTGCATTTTATTTTTTTCTTTAGCTTTCAACAAGTCACATCCTTTCCTCTCTTTTTCAACATCAAACTCTTTTCATACCCATTTTTCTTTTGGTTTCCTCTTTCATCGCCACCCTCAACTTATGGATTTTCCATTGGTTGAGGTGCACAATACCCGATGTCGGGTCAGGGCCAAGATTGAAGTTACTTTTTACATTAGCCACCCTCAACTTAGGCTTTTGGCCTAAGTCGAGCTGCACATGTCCAAGGAGGGAACGGGGCCAACATAGTCGATTATGGGAAGGTGAGTTTGGGCTTTAGAAAGAAATGGTCTATCAGAACAAGGGTCTATGATCACTTCCTAGCCTCTAGAGTGAATTGTCTTAGCAGGACTAACCGGGCAAGTTCTAGTGTTGCACAAAAACTGTCTAAACAATCAACTATTCTCACACACTCTTGGAACATAGTTTCATTATTAGATTATCAGATTACCCAGTTCAAGTTTCAGCTTAAGTCATGCCATCAAGTTGATTCATTATCATGTCATACTCAGAGCCAATACATTCAACTTGTCTTAGCCTACCAATTCTAGCACACATCACTCAATTTGGACGGGTATAGTTTTCGTAAGCCATCATATTTCATTCTTTTCCATACTTCTACACATACGATCCTAACACATGTAGGTTCAACAGAAATTAATTAGTCTCTTGGGGAAAAAGAACACAGGCAAGAAAACCCCAAAGAGAGGATTTATGAGTTGGGTTACTCAGACTTCACCATATCACTCACAATCCATTTAACCCCCTCCCAACCAAAATAGATAAAATTGTCCCCAATGCATACAAAAACAGTAAAAGATAATGTATTGGGTGAACCAAACCTGTGGCGCATTGCGCCGAAGAATCATCAACAAGCGGGTGGGTCCGGTTTCTCGGAGCCCGCTGGAACCATACTTATGTCACCCTCAGTAGTGCCTACATCATCCATCATAGCACCCTCAGTAGTGCTCTCGGTCACTCTAACCGCACCATCAGTGGTGCTCACAATGTCCCTCACGACAGGCGGGACCTTTACAACTGGGGCAGAACTCGATGCCCCTGCAATACTCTCACGCACCCACTGTTGGCGCAACTCTTCATCTAAAATCGAATCCTTCCTAGCCTCCTTCTCTTGCCTACGCTGTCTCTTTTGGGCTTTTTCCTCCTAAGTGCGACTAGAACAGTGTCTGTTACCCTTGGTATATGTAGGCTCATGCCCCTTCTAGACTGTCCCACTGAATAAAGCATCCAGCACCGTATCATCAACCAACACAGTGGGTACAACTTGAGGCTCAACTGTAGGGGTGGCACAAATGGCATCAACGTCGGCCCAGAGACTGGCTAACTCAGCCTCAAAATAGAATAGATCTATGGTCGGGGCTGGTCGCTTGAGGACTCGCAATTCAAAGGCATCGAGATGCTTATTAGCAGCCTGGAGCTACCGATCCATCATGCCCTTCATCCTTCGCTCCATTCTGGCCTCGGACTCGGCTATCGACTTTTGCATCCAAGGCTGGATGTGATGCAACAGTGTGGCCATCTGAGCCTCTAATTTATGTACTCTGGTCAACGGGACAACAACAACTCCTAATGGTTGTGTGGACCTGGATGAGCTAGGAGCCCTACTAGCGGCCTGGGAAGAGGAGGCTGGGATAGTATTGGTGTGATCTGGTATAATGAGGTCAAAGCCCTGTGCCTGCCCCACCGTGTATGCAAAATCTGCGCCAATGGAGGTACCTCAACCTGGGGTTCTCTGCGATATGCCGTCACATTTGCCTGATCTCGAATGAGGCCTATATCCAAAGTCCCTGCAGGGTGAATCAACCTATCACAATGCCAGATCGACACTCCAAAGTCCCTGCACAGTTGGAAAATCAAACATGGAAAGGGGTAAGTAGTGGAGGTCTTGAATACCCTCTCGTGAATATCTGCCAGCAGCATGCGAGCAAAGTCAATCTCCAATCCTGCTACTAATGTTGCAACCATGACCGCTTTGTCCCATGTGAGTTGGATGTCGGTTTTTGTAGGTGACACCCTAATACGCACCAACAACCAGAAGAACTTGGCCACAAAATTCAATGTGGCATTTCGGATACCCAATCGTGGTGTGGCGACCCACTCCGCACGCTCGCCATCTGCAGCAATGTACTTAGCCAACTATAGTACAACAGCCTCTCGCTTCACAACATTCCTCTGGAAAGCACCGCTTTGCACGATGTCCCATCTGTAAACAAACTCCATTATGTTTAGTGACCTAGAGTGACCCGTGGTAGGACCATAGAGAAAATGGCTGATGGTGGCATGTGATATGTCTACCGGACAACCTCGGACCATAGTGGAAGTGAGAGGGTCCTGGGCTATGGGCTTTGACCGCTTGGAGATCGAACCACAGAGAGTGGCTGTATAGGAGGCGTAGAACTCCTGTAAAATCTCCTCACTATAAGTCCCTGGGTCTTGAGCCATCCAGTCACACTTGTGAAGGTTAAAAAGCCGGTGGATGTCGGGGACAGTGTGCAGGCTCCCTGTGAGGACTCTGCGCTCTTCTGTAATAAGTCGGGCCATCTTCTCTTTGTCATTTTTCATCTTGGCATCCCGATAGATTTGCCATTAGCCCTCAACATACCATCTGTTTGGCTCGCCGGCCACTGGAGTAGGGTCCTTATTCCTTGGTACGGGTACTGACTCTGAGCTAGTGGCCTCATCAGATGAGGCTGCTTGTTCATTCTGGCCGGACCCTGTGGCTGACTTGGCATTGGATCCCTAAGCATCGGCAGACTCGGACCTTGAAGCATGGCTGGACTCATAGCCCGAAGCATGGGCAGACTCGGAGCCAAACGTAGACCCAGTAGCTGAACTGGAAGCAGCCCCAGTTGGTGACCCGATCAGCGTGTGCTCCTCATCAGACTGGGAGACAGTGACTACGTCGGGAATCACCTTTCGAGGAGTGCCTCTTGTGGCTCGGGGTGCAGTGGGGGAAGTGCTTGTGTTGGGAGGGACGTATGCTGGATCTTTTTCTGTGTCCGCGTCCTCATCGATTAACCTGAAGTTAGGAGCAACAGATTTTGACTTCCCCTGTTTTGAGTAGGTGACTAGCTTCTTGGGTGCTATCGTACCTTACAACAACGGGAATGGGGTGATTGTGTGATGACAGATGCTTTCAAGGCCAAAAACCACCTCTTCGTGACTAACCCAAACACCGAACCCTTTTGTAGAATATGGAATGAGTAGTATTCGGAAAGGAAAGGGATCGTAGGAAATTTGGGGGAATGGGAGGGATGATTTTATGGCGGAGTTATGGAGTGATATAGGGGAGTGATTTAAGGAGTTTGGGAAGTTATGAAACGGTTTGGGGGTAAATGTAGGGAAGTGGAATGATTTAAAATTGGGAGATTTTAAATAAGGGGATCCGGGTCAGGTCAGACAAAATTAGGATTTTAGATCCACGAGACCCCGTCTACGGTCCGTGGGTCGATCTACAGTCTGTAGATTGGAACCGTAGATCACTCTTACACTTGGTAAAGTTTAGGGGCTTACCTGCATTCTACGGACACCATCCACGGTCTGTGGATGGATCGACGGACCGTCGATGGGGTCCGTAGACCTTTGCACTAGACCATATTTCTGCAGATTTTTCATAGCATACCTGCACAAGTAGCAACCATTAGGCTATTCTTTTTACATTTTTTGGACACTTTTTAGACACGGACCCTATGCTAATTCTAGCCAACACTACAAAAAAAAACTAAAACACCAATCTAAATTAATACAGAGAATCAACTAGACACAGAAACTGTTAGATGGAAAAGAAAAATCTATCGTTGGCTAGATTGTACATCTTGGGTTGCCTCCCAAGCAACGCTTGATTTAACGTCACGGCACGACGCTAACCTCTTCATTACTCAGACTTCATCAAGATGATATGCCTCCACAACTTCTTGCACACTTTCTGCGTTTCCCAGATAAATCTTGATCCTTTGTCCATTAACCATGAACCATGTTCCGTCACTGTTCTCAAGCTCAACTGCTCCATGGGGAAGCACTTTTGTGAGCAAAAATGGCCCGGTCAATTTAGATTTGAGTTTGCCTGGAAACAAGAGCAACCTAGAGTTGAATAGAAGCACAAGATCACCCACAACAAATTCTCACTTTTCAATTCTTTGATCATGATACCTCTTCATCGTCTTTGTACAAGGCTGAACTTTCGTAAGATTTTAGACGAAACTCGTCAAGCATATTCAAGTCATTCATTCTTTGATTAAATGTGGCACCCCAATCCAAATTTAGCTTCTTCATCGCCCACAAAGCCTTATGCTATAGCTCTACCGGTAAATGACAAGATTTCCCATATATTAGTTGGTAAGGAGACATACCTATGGGAGTCTTGTATGCAGTGCGATAGGCCCACAGAGCATCATCAAGCTTCCTTGACCAATCCGTTCTATTAGCATTCACAGTCTTCGCCATAATATGTTTGATCTCTCTGTTGGACACTTCAACTTGCCCACTAGTCTACGGATGGTAAGGAGTGGCTACATTGTGGTGGGCACCATATTTCTCAAGTAGCGCCTTGAACAACTTATTACAAAAGTGGGAACCTCCATCGCTGATAATCGCCCTCGGTGTTCCAAAACTGGAGAAGATATTATTTTTCAAGAATGCGGTGACACTTTTACCTTCATTGTTGGGGAGCGCAACTGCTTCCACCCACTTCGATACATAATCAACCGCAACAAGGATATACTTCATCCTATGTGAACTCACAAATGGACCCATAAAATCAATGCCCCATACATCAAACAACTTTATCACCAATATATAATTCACAGGAAGCTCTTGCGTCTTTGAAATCCCTCCTTCTCTTTGGCAACGATCACAAGACTTGGCGAAATCATGAGCATCTTGGTGGATAGTAGGCCAGTAGTACCCACACTGCAAAATCTTATGTGCAGTTCGAATACCACTATGATGCCCACGAATAGGCGATGAATGACATGCTTCAAGTACACTCAACATCTCAATCTCGGGCACACAATGACGAATAATCCCATCAGCACAACTACAATACAAGTAAGGCTCATCCCAAAAGAATATCTTCACATCATGCATAAACCTTTTCCTTTGGTGAAAAGACAAATCCGAGGCCACAATATCGCTTGCCAAATAATTAGCAAAGTCTACGAACCAAGGAATCAGATCATGAGAAGCAGCCAATACCTGTTGATCTGGATAAGCATCATTAATTTCACCCCCATCACCAAGCTTTAACATAGCCTTTTCCTCCAATCTGTACAAGTGATCGGCAACTTGATTTTCGGTCCCCTTTCTATCCTTTACCAGAAAATCAAACTCTTGCAGCAACAATACCCATCTAATCAGCCTCGGTTTTGAATCCTTCTTTGCCATCAAATACCTCAATACAGAATGGTCAGTATGCACTATGACCTTAGTACCAAGCAGGTAGGATCGAAATTATTCGAATGCGAAAACCGCTACAAGAAGCTCTTGTTCAGTCACATTATAATTCTTTTGGGCCACATTTAGAGCTTTGCTAGCATAGTAAATAGGATGGAGAATTTTCTCTCGCCTCTATCCTAATACTACACCAAGCGCTACTCCACTCGCATCACACATTACCTCAAACGGTTGTCCCCAATCTGGTGAAATAATGATAGGTGCAGTAACTAACTTCTCCTTCAACTCTCCAAATGCTCTCAGACAAGCATCATCAAAATCAAACTTATACTCCTTTTCGAGTAGTTTGCACAAAGGATGTGCAATTTTAAAGAAATCTTTGATGAACCTCCTATAGAAACCTGCATGCCCAAGAAAGCTTCGAACTCCTTTTACAGAGATAGGTGGTGGAAGCGTTTCAATTACTTCTACCTTTGCTCTATCAACCTCAATGCCCTTCTCAAAAATCCGATGACCCAGAACTATCCCTCTTTCACCATAAAGTGTCACTTCTCCCAATTCAGCACCAGATTGCAATCTTCACACCTTTTTAGTACCTCTGCCGAATGATTTAGACATCGATCAAAAGAGTCACCTAACAAAGAGAAATCATCCATAAATACCTCAATAGTGTCCTCCAGCATATTAGAGAATATTGATATCATACAACGCTGGAAGGTTGTTGGAGCATTGCACAACCCAAAGGGCATCCGTTAGAAGGTGAAAGTCCCATAAGGGCAAGTGAAGGTGGTCTTCTCTTGGTCCTCCGGAGCTATAGAAATCTGATTGTAGCCCGAATAACCATCAAGAAAACAATACCAACCCTTACCAGCAAGTCTATACAACATCTGATCCATAAATGTCATAGGGAAATGGTTTTTTCTGTCCAAGCATTTAGCTTCCGATAGTCCACGCAGACTCTCCATCCTGTCACGGGCCGCATCGAAACAAGCTCGTTTCTCTCATTAGGCACCACAGTAATCCCACCTTTCTTGGGCACACATTGAACAGGGCATACCCAACTACTATCTGCAATGGGATAGATAACTCCAGCATCCAACCACTTGATGATCTCTTTTTTAACTACTTCTTGCATTGGTGGATTTAAACTTCTTTGGTGCCCAATACTAGGTTTGTGATCTCGCATGAGTTGGATTTTGTTGGAACAAATACCAGGAGGAATCCCAATAATATCTGCAATAGTCCACCCAATAGCTCACTTGAACCTCTTTAACAAAGTCACCAAGCACTCTACTTGTCTCGTATTTAGATCTGCCGCAATGATGACTGGCAAAGTGTTATCTCTGCCCAAGAATACATACCTCAAATGTGGTGGTAGAGCCTTAAGCTCCAATTTCGGTGCTTCCACAATAGATGGTCTCACTGGTGGAGACTCGTGATTCTTCATGTCTAATTCATACTTCTTATTTTTTTACCTATATTCACACCTATCTAGTGCAGCTACCAACTCATCGTACTCTTCAATACTATCACTATCGAAATTCATCATAACTGCTGCTAGTGCCTCAACACCAAGTCGCTCTTCAATTTGCACTTATGTTCCACTCTCAACTCTGTAAGTTATAGCATATACCATTTGGAGCTCACCACTCTACTTCATGGACCTACAAATATTGAAAGTTGCTTCTTCGTTGTTCAGTTTGAACTTCATATGTCCCTTCTCCATATCAACTATCAACTAATGCACGACTTGTGGCAAGGAATGGTCTCCTAAGGATGATGGGAACATCAAAATCAACCTCACAGTCATGAATCACAAAATCCGCTGGAAAGATGAACGACTACACTTTTACTAGCACATCATGAAGTACACCAATGGGCCTTTTCACGGTTCGATCGGCCATAAGTAGCCGCATCGTAGTAGGCTTTGGATCCCCTAGACCCAACTTCTTATAAATAGACAATGGCATGAGGTTGATGCTAGCACCAAGATCACACAATGCCTTAGAAAAGTGTAACAACCCTATAGTACATGGGATCATCAAAGCACCAGGCAAGAGATCTTGTAGCAATAGCGGTACAATGCTGCAATCTATCATCATCTTCAAAACTCACAAACCTTTTCTTTGTCACCATATCTTTCATAAACTTCGCATACCCAGGCATTTGCTCCAAAGCCTCTATCAAGGGAACATTGATAGAAAGTTGTTTCAACATAGTAATAAACCTACGATATTTGCCATCTTCGGTCTTCTTCACTAACCTCTGTGGAAAAGGTGGTGGAGGTCTAGGTATAGGGACCACTTTCTGTGATATCTCCGTTTCTTTCTCTGTTGCATTCTCAGACCCTTCCCTAACCTCTACCACATCATCTTATTTTCTAATCTAAACATCCACCATAGACACATAGGTGGATCTATGGTTTGCTTACCCCCTCGAGTGGTAACTGCCATACAATGACCATCATTCTTTGGATTCTGGATCGTGTTGCTAGGAAGAGTGTCAGGTTGACGTGGATTCACTGTAGTAGACAACTGAGTCATCTGCTGCTCTAGATGCTTTATTGACACTGCATGAGCATCAACCTTTTGACAAATACTAGACAAGTCGTTTCTCATCTCCTTCACATTCTCATCAGTTGCATCAAACCTTCCCATCATCTAATGCATCATATATTCAATACGCACTATATTGCCTCCAGCTTCCCTAGTACCAGATTCTCAATTTTGAGAGGGAACATAGGGTCCGACCCGATCATTTCTGTTGCCATAGTTTTTTCGGTTGTAGTTGTTGTCACGATTGAAGTTCCCATCCCGGACATATTGACCCTCTCGGTTGTAGTTGCCATAGTTCCGACCTTGGTTTCCTTGACCTTGGCGCCAATTTTCCGTGTTGGATCCTTGGGCATTTGGTCGGAAACCCCCCATCTGATCATTCACCGCATAAGCATCCTATTCATAGTAACAGTCTTCAACTGGTGGTGGCGTTCTAGTCAAGTAATTCACAGCATTTACCTTCTCTGCACCTCCGCTCACATGCTTCAATACCTACCCCAACTCAATCCCTATCTGAGCCATCTTCTCACGAATCACCTCTGCAGATTGGTTGTTTGTAGCATGAACGACAAATGTGTTTCTCCCAGTATCTGACCTCCTCGTGCTCCATGCTTTATTGTTGCGAGAGATCTTCTCCAATTTTTATGCAATCTGCGCATATGTGCACTTACCATATGATCCTCCAGCAATAGTATCAAGCACTGCTTTATTGTTATCATCCTGACCTCGATAGAAATATTCCTTCAGTGACTCATCATCAATACGGTGATTCAGAACACCTCTTACAAATGCAGTGAATCTATCCCAAGAGCTACTCACAGACTCTCCAGGTAATGCTACAAAATTATTGACCCTATCTTTGTGATTGAGCTTCTTGGACACTAGATAATATCTTGCAAAGAACACATCCGTCAGTTGGTCCCATGTATATATTGAGTTATAAGGAAGCTCAGTGACCCATACAGCAGCATCGCCTGTCAGTGATAGAGGGAACACTCGTAACCCGATGACATCCATATCCAAGTCTCGTCGACCCACATAGCTCTTGCAAACCACCCTTTGCTTGGCTATGTGAGCATGTGGGTCTTTCGATGGTGAACCCGAGAATAAGCCCCTCGCTGTAAGCATCTGCATCAAGCTACTGGTCACTACAAATGTGTTCCCCGGAGGCAAAGAGGGTAGGACAAGAAGTCCATCTGAGTCAGCAATGTTTACGTTGCCCCTATAGTTGCCATGCAGTCGAGGGCCTGGTGGGCCATGCACCCTCACTGCATCTCCCAATTGATTTCCACCTACAACCTGGTTGTCTCCCCCAACCACCCTCGGGGGTTGCAACTCAACTTCATCACCTAGGTTACCTCCGATAGGATTAACTTGAAATCCTTGATTGTTTATTCTTCGCAAAGTTCGGTTCAACTCTGGATCATAAGGAGTAAGTGGTTCACCTTAGCTCCGTGTGCTTGGCATACACTGGAGTTAGAACCTGAGATAGACAAAAGCAAAAGGAAAAAGTAAAGTTAGGAAATATTTGACCAAAGTTCAATAATGTAGTTAAAATTAATCTAAAAGCCAAATTTCCCGGTAGCGGCGCCAAATTTTGATACACTCAAATTACACCTCCATAAAGAAGCATAAGCGATCGTTATCAAGTACAGAACCCAACTCGTAGGTTGGGGTCAATCCCACGAGGAAAATGTTCTAGACTTAACTTTAACCAACAATTATATTCATTTGGTCAAATTACTTCCAGAAACAAAGAATAAAAGGTGGGTTTTTTTGAAACAAATTGTAAGAATTCAGTAATTAATCAGTAAACAAAAGTCAATTTTGGTTGTTATCAAGTTGAAAAAATCAACTATGGTATATGTGTTCCCCACAGGCTCATAACACAGTATTCCTAGTAATAGCAATCCTTTCCTAGTGTACTACATGCAAAGTGATAAGTTAGGTATCTCTAAATCCTTGGTCCGGCATCTTGAGAATTTCATCCCGCACATTGGTCCAGCTACGTGTGTATAATTTACTAACCCTTACATTTACCTCATATTAGACATCACATCGATGTTTGGCTTAGTTATTACTTCGCACCAATCGACACTATCCTATTAGATAGTATAACACTAAATCTATGTTGATAATTATTTTCTTGTTGATTACCTCCTTGGTCCGGCAAGTAGCAACAAGGCCAGTTCTAACGCATGCACTCGTTAAAAAGACTTTTAAATGAAATAATTATCAATGCATGCAACAACACTATTCAAGAATTGCTTAATTACTATTCAATCTTTGTTAATAGCTCGTGGTTCCCACAACCCTAGTTGTGTAGTTTCGTTACCCATAATCATATGAACACAATTCATTGTTTTAGATGAAATAATTATGAACTTACGTAAGAAGAATAATAAACCCAGAAATTCAACTTGAATTGCAACATCAAAATATTCAAAACGAACTTAGGAACTTAAGAATTGCTAAAGTTGCAAGTTAATCTCCCAAGTCAAGAACTAAAATAAAAAGTAATAAAATCTAACCCCCAAAAACGAGGTTTACATGCCCTATTTATAGAAAACAAGTCCTAAATTAAAAGGGAAACAAAATAAGGAAAGTTTGTTCAGGGACGCGTCTTCATTCCATGAGACTGACTCACGGACTGTCAATGGATCTACGGTCCTTGAGTACCTTCCGTCAGCCAGGACTTAGAAAATATTTCCGCTTCCAAAAATCAGCTTCTCTGAAGCAAACGACAGAACAGCAGTATGGACCGGAGATCGATCTATGGTCTGTCAATCACCCTCTGTAACTCCACACTTAGGATCTTCAAAAATCAGGTACTGGAACCCTCGCAGTATTAATCTACGGATCAACAGTATGGTCCGTAGATCAATCTACAGCCGTCAATGGTCACCATGGTTCAACACTTAGTCAAATTTCCCTGATTTGCCTTCCATGCCTTGCCTGCTGATCTACGACCACCATCTACGGGGCGTCAATGGACCTACGGTCCGTAGATGCCCTTTACTGCATTTCTTTCAGCTGTCTCGTTACCTCAACTCCTAAACATCTTTCCTTCAAAATATGATAAAACACATAAAAACCAATGCAGTTCTAACTTTGTGTTCTTGGCTTGCTCGAGAGAGAGGTTTTTGATTGATGGTCAGTGGGTATTGGGTTGACTTGGGTTCAGCTCAAGAGGCTAAATCCCAAACCCAATCCCACACATTCAGCTGGAGAGAGTGAATGGACTAAGGTGTGGGTTGTTCTTATTTTGCATGCTTGTTGATGTTCGGGAGAAATCAACTTGGTTCGGGGTAAATTGTTCGAGAAAAAGTTTATCTCCTCTATAGCCTAGCGTACTCACTAATATCTAGCTATTTGTTAATAGCTACAATTACACATTTGTCTATATTAGCCTATAATCGATCACATCCCAAGAATCCGTCTCATTATTGCTATTTCGTATTGTTTACCACTATTTATAGTTGATAATCAATACCAAAACCCCCCATTTGACATTCGTGTTACCCCCTAATTTGAATGATGTTTTTATTCAATAATTTTTATTCCTATGACTGATTGGAACACGTTTATTCTTGCCACTTGAATTTGAAACACATACCGCTCCCTGTGGGATTCGACCCCAACTCATTTAGTTGGGTTTTATACTGTCTAACGATCATTGACACTTAGAATTGGATGAAGTGTCCTTGAAACGTTAAATCAAAATACTAGGTAAATCATCGAGGAACACTTTTGGAAACTAATTAAACATGGGGACCGACTAAAGAGTAGGGGTTTTGGAATCTACATCCCTCGCCCTAACTAGTTGGTAAAAGCAAACCTTCGAAATCATCTTTATATCTTTGAGACAAGAGACAAACTACCCCTTGGGCATAGAATTCCCCACCTTCCACACTAGGATAGGCTCATTTGGGAACTGAAATTTGACCACTCAAGTCCTACAATCTATAAAGTCATAACAAGAATGCAACCAATACATCCAAAGGATAACATCTAAGTCTAACATGTCAAGCTCTACCAAGTCAACAAGAGTAACTCTATGGGATAAGGAAATGGGACACTTTCTATAGACCCTCCTAGCAACAATAGAATCACTAATAGGAGTAGAGACAAAAATGGGTTCTAATAACACTTCGGGAAGCATATCAAACCTCATAGCCATATAAGGTGTCACAAAAGACAAAGTAGCACCGGGATCAAGTAAAGCATACACATCAAGTTGAAAAACTTTTAACATATCGGTAACCAAATCCGGAGAACCCACCTATTTGCCTCGAGTCTGTAGTGTATAGAAGTAGTTTCGCTTGGGAGAATTAAGACCTGAACCACTAGGAGAAGCTTGCTTACCCTCTCTTATCCGCAAGCATTGGGCAATCCCTCATTTTGTGACCACTCTTCCCATAACCAAAACAGCCATCTGTGCCGGCTAGACACTTACCATCATGCTTCTTCCCACACTTAGCACAAGTAGACCTAGCCAATGATGATCCACCAAGTAGACCTAGCCAATGATGATCCACCACCATTTCTTCCTTGGGGCCAAGGGTTAGATACCCTATCCTTGTTAAACTTAGGAGGAGCATTGAAGGAACCTTGATCGCAAAACCCTTGTTGAAACTTAGGACGACCATGTCCATCGGATCAAGCATGTGAGAAATTACCATCACCGGTCTTAGCCATTTTTACCTCTCTAGAATTTTCTTTGAGTTTCTCTTCTTCAATTTGTTGTGTATGCACCATGAGACGAGATATGTCCATGTCACCAATGAGCATGGCGGTACAGAACTCTTTAACCACCATTTCGACACACCCGACATGAATTTACTCATCCTTGCCCTAGAATCAGCAATCATTGTTGTAGCATATTTGGACAATTGTGTGAACTTTAGAGTATATTCCCTCACACTCATACTTTCTTGACGAAGGTTAATGAACTCAAGCACCTTTTCTTCCCTCATCTCAAGGGGAATGAACCTATCAAGAAAAGTAGATTTAAACATTTCCCACTCTATGGGACCCGCTCCTATCAGTCTTGCCTCCTTCCATTGGTTGTACCACACTTGAGAAATACCTTTCAATTGATAAGCGGCCAATTCCGCCTTCTCTGTCGGAGTCGCTCCCATGATAGCAAGTACCTTATATACCTCATCGATAAAATCTTGAGGATCTTCCTCAACTTTGGAGCCATGAAATTCTAGAGGGTTTATCCACATAAAGTACCTCACTCTTGAGGCCATCGTACCCACATTTGGGTTCACGAGGACTACCACCTCTCTATTGTCTTGGGTCGTCACGGCTCGAGCCAACACTTGAAAAGACAAACTAAACTCCACATTTGAAACTTGTTTGGCCGAAGGATTTACCGGAGCATGAGGAGGAGCTTCTTGTTCCACATTCTCTCTCACATGCCTTCTAGTATAAGTTTTTCGGGTAGACATATCCTGTAGAGCATAGAGTAAGGATTAGGAGAGATATTTTATAGAGTTAAAACTCTATGGCACGACTTTAGAGTAATGGAAGAAGTCGAGTTTACTAATCATCTTGTAGCCACTCTTTCAAAAATATGGCGCACTTCACACTTATGAACAAGACTCTTCTAAACATGGCTTATGAGACATCCTATGACCATTCTAAACCTTGTGCTCTGATCACCAAATTTGTCGCGACCCAGGGGTACACCCTAGATTTAACATGGCGTATAGAACCCCGAAGGACTCCACAAAATCAACTTAGCTTTCATAACATAAAAAATAGAACAATAAGAGTAAAACAATAGTCCAAGTCCAAAACATTTTATAAAAGAAAAACGGATGCCTAAACTCATGTATGTAACGACCCGAGAGCACCCCCTAGCCGTTACCGGCGTATTCAACCTCTCGGAGGTCTTAAACAAGCCCTTAGCATTCGTCATAGCATTTATCATAGAAAAATAGTGGAAAATTTAAAAAATTTCCATAATATAACATACGACTTAAATGTCACCTCATTTAAACCTTAAATACAAAAAAATCAGAGTACTACGTCTCAAGGTAGCCATCTAAAAACATGACTACAACACAAGAGGGACACATCCCTTACAATACAACAGAAACTACTATCTAGTATATTGAACTTAAGAAAACTCTTTAACATAAAGGTCCTTGAATCTTTGAGGACACACCCGAACTTCGGAATAGTAAGCCAAGCTCATCACTTTTAGGAAAGGCCCTTTAGCTACCACCACCTACACTTGGTGTAAAAAGATGAAGAAGAATGGTGTTAGTACAAGAATGCACTAAGTATGATAACCATGCAAAAATATGCTTTCAAAAGGAACATTTAGTTGGAAACCATGCATCATGCCCTTTTAGAGAAACTTCAAGAACATTTAGCACAATAGGAACAATATAAACCACATACATCATTATACGCATGGAAACCATTCATAATAGCACATAGAGCCACTTATAACATTTTAGGAACATTCAATGCATACAGTACATTACCTTCCTCTTTATCTTAACTCCTTTCCTCAAGCAACCCGTAGGGAATACTTGGTGCAATATATCCCCTTAAGGTTACCAAGGGTGAACTTACATATAGCCTTTATCAATCCAACCACATAAATTCATAGAGTCATAAGCACACCATAAGACATAGTATTCACATAGGAACCATCACCTAAGAGAACCCCCAAGTCACACTAGTGCAATTTGCAAGTAGCATCCCATAATACTGCTCACACCAAGTGTTCCTAGGAAGCCACCATAGACTAGGCACATCATATTCAACAAGTCATAACATCTTTATTTAACATTAGACATAAGACCAACATACTTCATAACATCAGATAAGGACTCATTCATATAATACATCATTAGTCATAACTCATTTAGTTCATATCATAGGTAAACCACCCTCACAATCCCTTCACAAGCTCACTTGTGCAATGTACACGTGGAGTCCCATACCCCCACATATACTAAGCAAACCCATTAAGAAGTCATAAGTGTAATTCACACGCATAATCATACTTCATGTCTTGACATAAGTAAAGTCAACCTTAACATGCTTTCATATTAGCATACATAGACCATAGTCTTCATTACATAAAAAGCCTAATCATAACCTCCCTTAGAGTCCACTTGTGCAATGCATGAGTATAGTCCATAGTCCTACATACATTAAGTAACTCTTCAAGAAATCATGACTAGAGTTCATATTCTTATCTTAGTTCATTTCTTCACTTTTGGGAGACATTGCCATAACCGGCATATTGTAATGACTCGGAAAAATGATAGGTTAAGCAAGAGCCTATGACTTTGTGTTGACTTTATAATGAGGTTCTATGAGGGGTTTTTTTGTAATGTCGTTTTAATTGTGTAACATCCGACGATTTAAAATGAATATGAAGAAGCTTGAAATTGGAAGTAGTCACTTTTGGAAAAAAAGTT